>VNWX01000434.1:0-22242 GCA_009869905.1 Ceratophysella communis | reverse complement strand
TGCTCAATAAATTTAACAAAATCCTAACCTAAACGAAACCACCCGAACGTCTTAGCTTGAGCGCAAGATAGATACTAAAGCTCTGTCAAGATATTGCCAGGTATATCGTTTTCATTTTGTGCACAAATATTCATAACGCTCACACCGCTGTATAATGAGGTGGGAAACGGAGATTATCAGGTACCTCAGCCAGGTTCGCATTGTATACCTCTTAAGTAATTGCGAAAAAAATGCACTGCATCATATATACAGAGTTACGCAGAGCTTGAGCTTTTATCTTTATAAGATCCAGTGAAGTGTGCGATACTTTTTGGCTCGCCAACTTCACAAGGATGACAGATTCATGACGCTAGTTGGCATGAAGCAGACTAGAGGTGGTCTGGTCAGCCAGCCTATACCACCTACTTAATTATAATGCACAGATAGGTCGACAGATAAGTTTACACTAGGAGAGTAAGTTTTTCGTTTTGTTTTTGTTAATCGCTTCAGCGGAAAAGGCCTTGGGATTTTTCCAAGGAAAATCAAACTCCAGGCGTAAAGACCAGAAAGAACGACAAAAATGGATCCGAAGATCCTTCATTTTCATTATATATGCTAGTTCTATATACAAAGCCACAGATACATTGTTAGCTAAAGGAAGCATAAGAAAATAAACCGCGTATTTAAGTTTAACCTTAGCATGCATAGATTTAATGTTGAGTCAGTCTGTCCGTCCGGTTCTGCGTAAGTAACAAAAGGCTAGGTTCCAAAAATAATTACAGTACTCACTCATACGTATTTAATTAATTTTTTTATGACCAAAAACAAACAAACGCATCGTCAAATTTTTTCCCTATTAAACCATCAGCATTGTTTGTGATCTGTGGCTCGTGAAGCGGCAAGGGATCACGGAATCCACATTACAATGTCAAAGTCAGAAGCGTCAAGCTAAAGCTTCATAATTCGATGCTGATTTGCGATGAAGCTAATATGTGAAATTCCGATAATGAGGCGTATGGTAATGGATTAAGGCTGTTTCTGTAACCTGAACACCTTTAAAGATTTTAAAGGTCTTTCATTGCCGGTAGCTATATGCTGTCGTTCACAGAAATATTCCATATAAGCAGTTTATGTGAGAATAGTCCTCATGCCAATTAGTGACGAAGATTACGATTGAATACTTTAATTCGAAGACAGAAAAGCTATAGACGATTCGGCTCGCTCCTCGGCGTTTCGCCTGAACTAAATTAATGTCCAGAATTTTCCGGAACTCCTAAAAATGCCCATTTTGCCGTCGTTGTCCAGCGTAGAACACGACTTTTTTTGCACGATCGTGAGTCAATTAGGTATGTCTGCTTTTATGTCTAGTCATCCTTGAGCGTCTTTAAGAGATCTCTGACGACAGCAAAGCAGATCGAGCAAAAACGGATCTTCGATTCTGGGTTTAGGTTTAGGTACCTACGAAATTATCAAAAAAACCGGCTTTTATGCATTAGTGCAAGGGTGCTATGCAGGTAGGTGACACGATACACGATACCTGATAATTGGTTGATTTGGTGGTCTGTCTGTATTGTCTCCAGAAATTACAAAAATGCTAACTGCAAATGTCAAAAAAGCATAATTTGCTCTTCGATTTTGGTAATTTAGTTTTTACAGTTGAAAAATGCAAGGTGATTGATGCAATTTTATGCTTAACTGAATCGGAGTTCCCTCACTATTCCAATTTTACAATAATTCAAGTTCAAGTCACAAGTAGTCTCATTCAAAGTCAATTTTTGAGGAAATGGTGTATCCCATTCTTTTATTTTTTTTTACTTCATTTTTTGACAAGACTCAAACTCCGTGAAACGAAACAGAAAGGAAAATGAGGCCTTGCGTGTCTACAAGAATCTGACACGGGGGGACAAGATTTCAGGAAGAAACACAGAATTACATGCATACATTTACTAATATTTAATTGTACGTACACGGTCTGGTAAAACAATAAAAAATAGGTATTTCTAGCGTATTTCTAAAAGCTACAGTTTTACCTTGCCACAGGTTATTATTATGGTCACTGCAGAGGCTGGGCAGGGGCGACATTATTGGGTAATTTGGTAAATGGACTAAAAAAAATCAACTTATTGTACGTACACGGTCTGGTAAAACAATAAAAAATAGGTATTTCTGGCGTATTTCTAAAAGCTACAGTTTTACCTTGCCACAGGTTATTATTATGGTCACTGCAGAGGCTGGGCATGGGCGACATTATTGGGTAATTTGGTAAATGGACTAAAAAAATCAACTAAAAAACAAGATCTCGAAAAATAAAATAGAATCACATTCCACTTGACACACACACACACTATCTATTTAATAACCGGTTGAGAGACTTTAGGCTTTTTGTGACAGAAAAACTACGGTACAGGCCATATTCACGCCTAATAAGATCAGATATCGTAATTATACTGTGCACGAGCATTCGCCGAGTACTAAAAGTACTTGAGACATATAACACGAAACACGCCTGCTTATTATGAATATAATGTAAAGGGAAGGTAATCGAGTTTTTCCTGAAGGTATTATTGACAAACGAGTTCAAAGGGACTTTGACAGGGACACTTCGACAATCGACAGTTTTGTAGACATTACAGGAGTTGCGTATAACAAAAGGGTTAACAATAACTACAGGGCATTCACGTGAGACCTATTAGCAGTAAAACTGTTAATTGCATCTACAATAAGTCGCAATGAAAATTCAGAGCCTGTGTCACATGCATACAATTAAAATGAGCTGAATCCTGAAACCAGGGCTGACGCCTTGGATTGCAATAGTATTATGGTTATTGTTATTGTTAAATCCTTTAATCTCAGACCGGTATCCTGAATGAATGAATGAGTACATTGGGTTAATGAGTCTGTTTGATTAACTTAAGGTTGTATTGCTAAATGGAAAATTGTCGGGATCACTAATTTCTACCTACTAGTTCAGAGCAGGCTAGACTTATACGAGCCGTAAATTCATTAAATAAGGAGCCTAATGCGAATAAATATACGATCATTGTATTGGCAGCTTGAAGCTATTAAACGATAACCCTAGTCAGAATTTTAGCATGGCAATACATCCTTATTATTTATATCTAGCCATGCGGAAGATATACAGTACCAGTTAGGAACAGGGACCCTACGACATTACATGACCTAATAACTAAACACGTAATACGTGTTCTGATTCTGAGTGGGCAAAATGCATGAAAATAAAAGAAAATTAAGGATTAGTCCGTTGTTGAATATTTCACTAATATGTACTACTATGTATTGTCCTATTATCTTTCATACTTACTTCCACTAATTCTAAGTTCACAGCTTATGTATTATTCACACCCTAGAATAAATCCTTGTTTTTGAATTTCACAAACACAAGGGCAAATGCGATAGTACCTATACATTATATTAATTTCTACAGACCTTGCATGCTCTCAATTTAAACAGGTACGTTAATTACAGACAGGTGAAAGAGTTTATTTCTGGTTGGAAATGGGAATGGTTTGTGATTGGTTAAATCAAGAGAATATTCAGTATTCAGAGGAATGAGATGTTACTTAATCCTTTATAGCTTTTTCGGTTATTTTAGAAGTTTTGTCCACACAAAAAATTATATTATTAAAAACTAAACCGGACAAATTCTTTTTTTTTTATAGTTCTTTTTCTATCTAAGGCAGGTTTAGGTTAGAATAGATTTAAATACGAAATAAATTAAATAAATACGTCTACCACAGGTTGTATTATATCGGGCAAAACTTCTAAAATAAAGGTGAGTTGCAAGAAAAGTCCTTCCCTACTCCCTACATCGTCTACGACAAAAACAAGTTAAATGTTAAAATAATTAATTATTTATAAATTCTATACACGTCAATTACGTTTAAATTTAAACTTATTTTTGTCATTTCATTCGAGAACTATTAGGTAACTAATTAAAACTAAGTTTAATTAAAATGGTAACTGTTCACTATTACGAGTACAACAGTATGGCTCGGCGGTAAAAGTATTTCCGGTGGTTGAGTTAAGGGCATTCGAGTACACAGTACTTACTATTAACTTTGAGTATAACGAGAGGAATGCTAACTAGCTACATGTTAGTTAGTTCGTTAAGTACGTTAAAACTTTTAAAATGGGATTTAAGCTGAGTATATGTAAATAATTATTCTTGCCTGCCTCACAAATGGTAGAACACGAGTTGGGGATTCTTGCGGTTGTTGGTTCCTCTTGCTATATGAATTACTTGCATGCGGGATATTAATTATTGATTCTGTTACGATTTTTGTCTTTCATATCCGCTCTTTGATCATCCATTCGACCTTCTTGAAGTCTCGCTATAAGTGTGAAAAAGTCTTCATCGGGTACTGTCGGACCACGGGACTTCCTTGCAGGGCCTCCAATCTCATCCGGAAGTACGCTACGCTGGTCTTCGAAGCGTGAACTCTATGGAATAATTAACAGTATTAGTATTAGCTCAATATTCTGATATTCGAGAAGAAGCAATTATTAATGCACTGTTAAACATGTTGATTATTTCATATACATAGCGGTATTCTAATGTTTTATCGTGATTTACCTGAGTGCGAATGAGTTGGTCGAAAAATTTGTCTTCGTCTGGGCTTGATGTTGCTGAGTCGGGAAGACTTGCACGCTGTTCGTCCATTCGCTTGGACTGCATGCCCCAAATCAAATCCAAGAGATCATCGGTTCCGGCTTCATGTAACATAAATGGTTAATTACAAACTACACATAAATCGAATACACACGCCAGATTTGGTTTCGTTTTTCTTACTTGTGTCAACAGCCTGTGCCGCTGGTGCCGATTTCGGACCGGAGGGTAAACTATTTGCTCGAGCAGGAAGAGTTTTGGATTTCTTATCTTTGTTCTCCTTATTTCCTAACATTCGGAGGTTGTTGTGATGCTGCTGGTTGAATGAACCCTTTGAAACTAATGGGGGTCGAGAACTACTATCACTACACTGTAACGTATTGTTACTTCGTCCGTAAACTTCGGGCATTGTACATCTCTGATCATCCATTCTCTCTGTCTGACACTTGCTGAGTAGATCAAAGAATGCATCCTGATCCTCTTCCTCCTCATCCTCTTGTACTGACGTCTTGACACTTTTCAACAAACTTTTGGATTTGGAGGAAGGTCCTTTATGATGAAAGAGTACTTGACCCACGGACATTGACCGCTGATTCCTCGTGCTACTTGTACTAGTTGAGGGCCCAGCGACAGCATTGGAGCCTCGTCCGCCAGCGGCTGCGGCTTCCGGAGTCATTCGTAGTAAATTCATTTCTTCCATTGATTTCCGTCGACTACTGATGGAAGAATGCTTCTTTTCATCACTTGGAGAAACGTCCGAATCGTCATCTCCGGTTATTCCCAGTATAACACGAAGATCGGCTACATTTGTGCGAGCTGAGGCTTGACCCATCGGGTCATCCAGCTCCTTTGAGATGGCTAAGTGCTGCTTGGCATACATAAGTGCTTGGTGGTGGTCGCCCATGGCTGAATAGGCATTGCCTAGACTCCAATATGCTCGACCTGCATAGAGTGTTTCTTTCAATATACAGATACCGAAATAAAATTAATTGATAATTGTTGCACCAACCTTCCCCAATCTTATCCTGAAGCTGCTGAGCAATCTGAAGATGCCTCAAATGATACTCAACTGCTTTTGCATAGTCTCTGAGCAGCGTGTAGGTATTCCCAAGACTGTAACACGCTTGAGCTTCAACTGCACGGTCACTCAATTCTTGAGACAATAGCAGAGACTTCCTAAACAAGAAATAACAACAATTAATTTTAGTTCTTACATTTTGGCACTTTAGAAACTTTATTTCAAACTGACTTGTACTGATCAGCAGCTGTTTCAAAATTTCCAGAAAATACATGAGCGTTGCCCAAATTGGTATGAGCTCTTCGCTGGGCATTTTTGTCCCCGAACTCCTTGGCAATTTCAAGACGTTTCTCATGATAGGCAATTGCCTCATCAAAGTCACCCAAAAGGTAGTGAACATTCCCGAGGTTTCCGCAAGCTCTTCCCTCTCCGCTTCTGTCATTCAACTCTCTCGTCAAGTCGAGATTGGATCTACAAAGACAAACAAACCAAAACATATTAGACAACGATCAGCGAAGAACGAAAACAGGATACAAATTGCCTCAGGAAGCTGAGTCTTCTCTCCTTTTCCAGTCTACTGGCACACTCGACAACTCTAATTATATTAGTAGCCAATGGCATCCGCTTATATAAACTGAAAACGCACTAAAGTACCCACTTGGCCTGCACAGTACATTACCTCCAAAGATTAATTAAAAAATCGATCTAGTCTCAGGAGCAGATTCTCCAATCCTGTAGGTAATAGTTAATTAAAAACCTGTCTCATCCCGTAAATCTCTTACTGAGGAAATTAGTATGGACAGTTTAATAATAGCTAGCGTGATACGCAATAGAACTTTGAACCGTGTGCAAAAGGTGTAAGAAGTTCTACAATTTTAGCCTCGTTTAAAATTATTTGACATGAAATTAAGGTCGAGTGCCTTTGGAGCACCAAGATTACAGTCGAGATCAAAGGAAATGTCTATATAGTCAGCTTTGACAATATTAAAAATACATGCTGATATTTCATGAATATTTAAATAGAAGCCCACATCTAACGGTTTAGAATATGCAAACTATTCGTGGTCATATGCGTATTTCTGAATGATGGGGCAAAATATGCTGACTATGCTTCATAAACAAATAATTTGATTTGTAAACATGTGAGCTATTTACTTTTACGATTTCTGAACTAAAGCCTGAAACTACGAATAGGTACCTTACTTATTTAATTGATTTTAGCTCTTCAAGGAGCTGGATTACCACATGCTGCATAAAAATACGGAGATAATTTGCACAAAAACTGTAGAAAAATGAGCATGAAAATCTTACGACATTGGCGATGGCTAAAAATTGGTTCGTGTTTGCATTTGCAGTACGCACGCAAACGCTCATAATATCATATGCAAGATCACAAACATTTTATTTAGGCCAGCGACATTTGACACCACTTTAAATACGAACAATAGATTCATGATCTATTGTCCTAATTTTGACACCATTAGACTTGCATGAAAAGATTTTATAATAAGAAAGTAATCCAAGGCAAGGAGGACAGCTTCATTGCAAAGAGCCAAAAGAGCGAGAAATACCTCAACCAAATCATCCTTCTGAAAAACATTTTTTCATAGATTTTAGACTAAATAAGCGTGAAAAATGAAAGAAATAATAATTTGTATCCTCGTAGCCATTTTATCATTTGGCATTATTTCCGTTTTATCGTCAATCGAAGCAGATAACGGCGACGGCGAGGGGGATAATACGACTAATTCTACCGCCATTAAAATATGCGCCCAAGCGTGTACCTTGGATTTCAATCCCGTTTGTGCCATATTTACTCGAAATCTAAGCTTGGTTGAATACCCTAGCTATTGTACTTTCAAGGCTCAGGAATGTCAAAAACCTTATCAGCTTAGTAAGATTTTACAAATACCTAATTTAATTTATTCAGAACAGATAAAAATTGATGCAAATGCAAATTCAAATGCTATATATTTCTTTTATGCAATTCAGTTCTCGTGAGGAATTCCAGCTGCAGAACCAACGGAAGTTTCCCACCGTTTGCACCCTTTCCGAATCGGATCCGTCTGGTGCATTTAAATAACATAGAATCTAACTAAGTCTGATCAAAATCTGTGTACAAATTGTCATTAAACTGGCAATAAAATTAATCAATAGCAGCATAAAGCATGCGGACTTCCTTTGTTTGCGAAAACATGATTTGCTGCTCAAAAATTATCATACTACATCCACAGTTAAATTCTAAACTCAACCAGGAGCAGCTGCACACTTATTTATAGCTTATAGCCCATACAATGACGTGAGCTCTTAATTAGTCAGATCCAGTTCTGCGATTTAATTAGTGAATTAAACCAAGCCACAAAAATATGCCTTAGCACAATTCTGGATGACTGTTCTCGGTCAAATTAATTAGTAATTTCAATGAAAGTCATAGAAGTCATGTTTAAATTTTATCACATTCTTTCTTGAACACTTTTATGGATCAGCTATACAAGCCAGATTGCATCGTCATCACTGTTACGGGCAGACATAACAGGTAAACAGCTTTAACTCTCTTAATCTTAAGTGTACAAATCTATGTGAAGGACAATGGCAGACATAATCAGATACAGGTGAGTATAAAGCTGAAAATTCATTGTTCATAGCATCATTCATAAAAATTGATGCACACAAATAAGAAAACAAGCCATTCGATTCACGATCCACGTCATCCGCAAATTGCATTTAAGTATGGTGAAAATCTTATTTAGCGATTAAATTATGCATGCTGACGAACCGAGAGAGATAACTTTAGGATTATTAAATAGCGAAATTCGAGGATGAAACTGGAAATTCCTTATACGTACCCTGTCCTCATTCTCTCTGTCTCTTTGTGTGACTCATAATTTATAATCTAGAAGCACTTATATACATATTTATTGCTCAGATCTTAGATATTATTTTAAAATTGCTACACAGGAGTTAACAAACAACAACAGTTGACCGGACTGATTCATCAGCAAGTTTAATTTTGAAAATTAAAGCTGCTTTCATCATTCGAGATTCCAGGAGCTTCGAGAAGATCTGACATCTGACAGTTTGAGCTTTTGATCATCGTCAGACATCAAGCCATTTTGTGATAAACGAGAAACTACAAACTTTGTCCTGACGTGTGAAAAGTTGAGAACTCAGGTTACAAAGTTGAAATTACGAAGTAAAAAGCAGGCGAAAGACTATGAGAAACTCATTTTCCCTTTGTACAATCATCATCTGCCTTCATCTAAGGCTTTCCCCATCAACAGCAGATCCTGAGCCTGGAAATGAAATTCACAGCTCGGAAGGTGAGTGAGCCCGACAGTATTTCATAATATTATTTCCACTATTTGGTCCAACGCTATGGCTTACAATACAAAATGTGAATATGACAGAAATTAGTGTGCCTCAATCGCCGGGGATCAAAGGGGAATCAACAGAAAATATTGCTCTCCCGCCTGGAAAACTTCTAAAGTCCTTAGAATGCTTATTTCAAGGCACCCCTACACCAAAAATTATCTGGCTCATAAATGGGAAAGTGAGTGGCGATAGCTTAAGTCTTGACATAATGATAATTCTGTGGAAAAACTAATAAACTAAACTTTTTGGTGTAACTACAGAATATCCAGCCTCCATATGAAGAGGAATATTTACCGAGAGAAGGAAAGTCCATTCTCAAATTCCCTGAACATCAACAAATTCAAATACTCGGACGACGAACGAATTACTCTTGTCTAGCTGCCAACTTTCTAGGACATACAATGAAAAGTTTTGTTGTGACAGAAGAAAGCGGGCCTGTACCAGTACAACTCCCTGTCGCTTCTGATAGTAATCGTAATCGTACTCCAAGGGTCCGCGTCAAATAAAAACTAAGATTCTGTACTGCCATGAACTTACGTGTAATGCTCCAGTGCTTTCACTAAACATATTTTGACGTCTTCTGGATATTCACCCGGGTCCTGTTGTCGTCCAACATGTTTCCCTTTGGCATGATAAGCATTGCCCAGGTTGTAGTAAGCTCGGGCTTGTCCTATTTTGTCATTAAGTTTTGTCGTAATCTCCAAGTGGCGAGTACAGCATAGAATGGCTTCTTCATATTTTCCCATTACTTTTAGAGTATTTCCAAGGTTTCCAGATGCCTTGGCTTCTCCTAGCTTGTCGCCCATCGTTCTAAAAATTCATAAAGGGAAAACAACGCGTAAGTTGTGTGTTAAACATAACACATATAGGAATTTGAATGCATAGATTGTAATATTGTTAATATTTTAACAATATGCGGAAACGCATATCCATGATCAAGGATAAAGGCGGCAAATGCTAACGAGTATAACGCATTTCTGCTACAACATAGAAACGCTGTGTATGCGCAATACGTATACATATGTGCCTTGCGTTTACAACTTTTGAAATATGGTAATAATTTTACACTTACCGAGCTAGAGTGAGATCATGTTTGTGAAAATTCATAGCCTTTGCATATTCTCCTAAATAAAAATACGCGTTTCCGAGCTGTGAATAAATGGCACTCAGCGTCTTCAAGTCGTCACACCCGGCTTGAATCGCCGCTTCAAAGAATGCAACACCGGAACGACAATCCCCTGTCTTACAGAGTCTCTCGCCTTCTAGTGCCAATTCCAAACAAGTACTGTTGTCGAGTCCAGCCTGGGGGAAGAGGAGTAAATAGAATCATTTTAGGCTTAATTGTTAAACAAATGGGCGAAATGTAAATAAAGTAGACAGTAGACCTATCATGAAATGAAACTTGTAATTACTAAATGGATTTAGGAACGAAGTTTCGAGCCAAAAATGTTTTAAGCGTAAGTTGTTTAGGAAATTACGATCGCGTAAAGAGTCTGCACTGCATTTCGAGATTCGCGAGTTTAAAATCCACTTAAAAACCATCATCCATCATCATAAATCTCAGTGTGTAACATTTACAATTAGTACAGATTACAACAATTTCACGTGTTATTATATTATGCCATTTTATACAACGTAAAAATTTAACATAGCGTGCGCTTATCTTCCTTTTGTAGGAATTAAGGCTTAAGGCACACTTCAAATTCAAGTATTTTGAGCGAAAATTGATGTATCGCAAATCGCAAAGTCCAGTAGGTAATATAAAAAGAGGACACGAGGCATTTAAAGCGAGCTTAATTGAATGTTTTGCACAGCTGCAATTAAAACAGCTTAAATTTAAATATGGTAGTGGAAGTGAAAGGAAATAAAAGAAACCGGACATTGCTATTGCTGGGTGTAATAGTTCACCACCCTAATTTTTCATGTTATCTGAAATCTGCCAAGCCAATAATAACAAGGATTAAAAATAAGCGATTTGTAAATCGAGCACTCGTCGTCGGTAGATAAACCTACATAAGGAAAATGATCATTTCCGGTCTAAATTCTCTAAGGTATCTGTTGAATTCTTTATTTCATTTAAACCGATGTTATAGGTAAAAGCGCAGTATTGAAAGGCCAAAGCTACCCGAGTCCAAGTCACATGAATCGTCTTAAGTTCTACTAAAGCCAAAATTTTTGAAACTCTTTATACGGAATGGGGAATGGGAACTAAATTTTAGTAGAAAAATGTCGTTTTTGTTTGAATTTTGAGAGTATTTAAAATCTAAATCGTTATCGACTAAAATTTACTTGGGCAAAGGCAAAGTGACATTTTCACTCAGGTACTTTTTGCCTATTTAAACCATATCGTACATCGTAAGTGAAATTAAGCCAATACGGTTTGAAAGTTCTAAAACACATGAGCAGATTCAATTTTTTTAGGCTAAAAAAATCGGTTCTTTAAATTATAGACTACTTACTTGCAAATTGAAATGTACGCTATTCATGAATCACAGATAATGTAACAGAATACTCGAAGCCGGAAATTGACTTAAAATCGTTTTCACCCTTAACATTAACCGAAATTACGACCGTCGTAAATTGGAGACGTTCAATTTACGACGTTCTGAATAAAACGCACATTTTTTTGTTGAATAATGTGCGTTTTATTTTAGTGTATAAGGCCTGGACAAGAAATACATAAACAAATATAAAGCAGGTATAAATGTACATAAGATAATAATGGTAAAGATTTAAATTCAGATAATTCGAATATATTAAATTATAAATTAAATCTTACCATGATGAAGCCGTATTCGTCAGTTGATGCTGGAGCTTCGGTGGGCAGGATGCGAGTGAAGGATAGGAGCAGGTGGCTGAGGGAAGAAGAAGGGAGAAACGCCCGCCACTACCCACCATCGGCAATCTACCACCAACAATGCACAACAATACGAAGGGTCTACAGTCAGTTCCGTTCCAAATTTATACCTCCAATCAAAGGATCAACAATTTTCTCAGGTCCAGCCTACTTCTGACTTCAACTGTCAACCGCAGCAGATAGAAAGCAATCTAATCTTCATTTATGTTCATGTTTTTTTTGACACCTTGCACTTGAGCGAGTTGTACAACCAAAAACGAAGGAGGAGCAGAAGAGATTCAGATTTCAATTATCACGTTGTTGGCCACTGGCTCGACACTCAAATCTCGTAGTGTGTGAACGAGAGCACGTTGTTTTGTTTTCAGCAATTAGTTTGTATTACTTGTTATTGAAGAGTCATGGACGAGGGTCAGCTGGAGTTCCTGTCACGGGTCGGAGAAGGGACGGGTGAGTGACTGCGGGTCAATTCGATTTCTGATCTTTTGCCAAAAGTCTCCCACAGCCACAAGTCACCAGTTGTTCTCTAGCTAAAGTATAGGCTCAAGTTTTGCTTTGATCAAAGTACGCATATCCCACCGTCCTAGACTAGAAGTCAGCCAGCAGGGTCCATGCACTATATCAGCTCCCAGCGGAAAAGGCAGGACCAAAATGACGCTACGTTGACCGATGGGTGCTTGGGCGGAAAACGATACGTTGACGTTATACGTTTGAAAACCAAATACCTATCACTATATGAGTTAGTTTAGCGTTTAGCTTAGCTTATGATTAACGTATGCTTTAGAATTTAACATTGGTTAAATCCCAATGTTGAAGTTAAACGCTTAACTTCTAAAAAAAATTAACATATGTTTCCACACGCATACCAGAATTAATCTTTATTCTTGCACTTCCACTTCGAGATTTGTTAAACGATTGTTTCTCAAGCTTCTGTAATTCTTTTTTCTAAAAATACCTTCCTTTCGATTAGCATATTTCAGTAATACCACCAGATCAGATTTTAAAACAGAACACTTTACACGCGCTTGTAAAAAGCTTTAAAAGGCGAAACAGCGTCCTGTGCCCGTCACCGTCACGCTGTTTTCGGTACATAAAATCCAATCCAGTGAAATAATGCTATAAGTTAAATCTATATGCAGATGATTGATAAATGACTCATGGTCATAAGTCATAATACTGTAAGCTGCAGGGCAGGAAATAAGTTCAATTTTTAGTAAATGCTGACATCCTTTTTTGATGAGTAAGATAGTTAAAATTGGACTTATAATTTATTGGCGTTTAGTTTCAGGCTCACATTGTGGCAGAATTTATTACTTTTTTCTCTGACTTATGGGTTTAAGATTTCTGCCGCATCGTTGTCGGTTTGGTATGAAATTAGATATTGCATAATCAGCATATCATGTAGTAGTAATCGCTGAAGCATAAATACCTCTCTGGAACGACTCGATCTAGAAGGGTTCAGGCATACCAATCCCAAGCAGTGAACGTATTTGATGTCAATCTCAACGAGACAGACGAGGCTTGGACGAGAAATTAAACGGAAGATGCTTGCTGGGCGGATGAAAGTGCTCTCTCCAGGATATACAGGAACATGCCAAAGATTATAAAATTCAGAAGCTCTGAACAGCATGCGAAATGCGAACTACAGATAAATAAGGAGGTCGTCTATCCGTCTTCTGTCTTCATGTATTTTCCCTTCAAGCTTCAAATCAAGCAACCATGAATTGTCGCATTTTGTTTTCAATTTAAAAGAAAATACACATGCAGAGATGAAAGAACAAGGTCTTCCGTCGTCTTACTAAACAGTTTGTTGAGCATTTTGCCTTGAATCTAGCATCAAGCTAGCCCATGTTAGCAGGTAGCAGCCTAGTCTATGTACCATACTAGCAGCAGCTCCCTGAATCTGTAGGAGAAAGCGCATGTACTTCCTCCACCTTCTGCAAGCATGCCAATTTCCAATCCAATGAGAAACTAGGAGCTAGCTAGCAGCTAGCATAGCCCAAGGCCGTAGAGCAGACTAGGAGGACTAGGAGAAAGGTAAACCCACGCAAGGAAATGATTCCAAGACCCTACCCGGGTACAGGAGCTAGCAACTCGACTCGGCTAATCGTATAATACCAGCTACAGGGTCGGAGTTTTGCTATGGCAAAACATAGATCGGATTTGAAGGGCGGAGAAAGCATATTATAGGAAACTAGGTAGATAGCATAGGAGTGGGCCTGAGTGAAACCGAGCGGCAACGATTTCGGGATTACTTTTCTAAGGTTCTAGGCCAGGGTCTAAATTTTTCTATTCTAATGCATATAGGTAGAGGCTGTAGAAAGCCAAATGGGTATTTATGTCGGAAAAGATTTTCCTAAGTAGTGCTGGGCTTAATTTTCAGATAAATACGATGATTGAAGATTAGGCTGAGCTGGAGAAAGTTGTTTTTGATTCTCGGTTAAGGCTGTTTTGCAAATAATTGGTGTCGAATTATGATCCATTTCGACATTCAATCTAAATAAAAAGTACTAAGTACTCAGTTTAAGCACAAATTTATGAACTCATTAAATCTTGTTTATGATATAAAATTAAATTCTGGTTGCATTTGGTATTTTCTTTTACTAGATTGGGAGTTAGAAGCACGGAAGCTTCGAAGGTCTAAACAGAAAATGGAACAAGCTCTAAAAAATGTTGGTCCAACGATTTCCAAGTCACAGAAGCGGAAGGCTAAGAAACGTGCGAAAGCTAACGTTGCAATGCAGAGTATTATTACAGCTAAACCAACAGTGGAAACTCTGGTCTTCGATAATCCGGATAAAAAGTCATTAGGACCACGTACTGATGCAGATCGAAGAATATGGCGAGAGAAGAAAGTAGATGAGGAAGAGGATCTTGGTGGATTAGATATGAAGAAAGCAAGGTACATATAAATTGCAGTTATTTAAACGAGTTCTCAGCGAATTCGCAAATCAATTCTCATGGTAATACTTGTTCGATTACAGATTCGAAATCATGAAATTCGGAATGAACGCACTATCCGGAGATGCAAAGCAAGACGCTGAAACTGCAATGGCAATTAGTCTAGGTGCCAAGGCCCCTAAGTCAGATTACTTAAATTACAAAGAACTGCAGGACAATCGTAAGAAAGAAAAGGAAGAGCGCAAAGCTCGTGAAGCTAGTTTCGCTAAACCTGTTAAACTGAAACCGAAAAAGACAGATGCCAAGGCCAAACCTGCCAAGAAGAATCCAACCTCTCATACTCATATTATCAAAATTAAAAATCCTGAAAGTATTGGTAAAAAAGGCTTTAAACCTAATTCAAAGTCTAAACCTAGAAGCTCATTCCGGTCAGGTAAAAAACCAAATCGGAAATAGAACGTAGCACTAAAATCCTTATTTAATTTTGAATTTTGACTTTATTAAATCCAGATTTTTTTTAGAAACAAAACATTATTAATTCGCGTTCTTTACAAATTCTAATCTGAACGCTTCATTTTACAAGGGAAAAGCTCGAATTATTACTAGCGCTCGTACTCCAATCGGAGCGCTTCATTTTAAAGAAATTTAAGTCTAGAAAATGTGCCAATTTCACTTTGCCAATTAATTATTTCCAATTTGAAATGTTATACGGAAATTACGCATAACAACCAGTAGGTATTTAAGAACGTATCACTATAACGTATAACTTAATATCAAAGGGACTCATAACAAATAATTTACACAGTAATACAAAACAAGATAACTATCACACTATATAATGACAAGAAGTCCTAACAAAATGCTACACCCTGAAAATATCAACGTCAACAGACAACTTATACTACATATAATTTGGTATTCGTTTAGTCACGGCTCGGGTAATCGCATGCTTCAACTTGGTTTTTAGTAAAAACAGAACAAGTAAATAAATATTCACATTGAGTTTAAAAAATATGCGATCACCGAGCGACTACTAAATGAGTACCCCTAATTTTATAAACGTCAATATTAAGAATAAAATCTAAACTGAGATACTTAAACTGAAATTCAGCATACCAAATTACCAGGCCCCATATCACTGGTACACAGGTCAACTGACGACTGATGTCAATCTTTAAAATGCTCCAAAAAATGATCAAGCACACTTTCTTAAGTACATTAATTCGTCACGATTTGGTAAAAATAAAACCTGGCTGCACTGGTAGGCCGACTCTAAATTAACCATATTCATTGTCATTCCAAAAGCTGCAGCTGATAAAGTACTTTATCCATTATCTTAAATATATTCTTACAATACCACGACGAGGAGATTTCTAAAAATTAGTCAAAATTGTATTACCCGAGTCATCAATAAAAGTATCCAGGAACAAGTCACAAATACTATGCATATATAAAAATATTCGACACAAAACAAGACGCAAGAAGTTGGAGTGAGTACGCTGATTTTGAAGAATGTTGATTTGTCACTTGGTTCTGTTGTAATTTAAATTGAAGAATGCCATCGAAGAAGAAGACTTGCAAGGAATTCGGGAAGTCTATGCATTGTTCAAGATACAATCTTGTTTGCTCGAGAATATTTGAAGAATAAGTTTATCACCGAAAGGACTTTTGTACATCACGTCATTCTCTTCAAACACTTTAACAGGAATTCCCATATTGACCAGAAAGAGTTTCACAGACTTGTCAGCCGGGTAGGCCAGTGGGAGCGTTGGGCTCAGAATGATAATTCGGCCAGGAACCGGTTGTGTTGAGTGTTGGTGATGACGACTTCCGTCGACACCGCCTGCTTCCAGAAAGGCTTGTGGGTATGATGGTAAAAGTGGTGGGTCAACTAGGACCACCGGTCGGTTCTTCATGTAGCGAATAAATGGACTCACAGTCAGCTCTGTTTCCAAATGGTCGTTCACAGCCAGAATCACTAGGTCGAAGCTACCAAAATATTGGCAATCTGCAAATGCGATTCAATGTAAATTGGGATATGTACCGACTACCGACTCTGATGCAGAAGCAGAAGAGATTAAAAATCATATGAGCGGAGCTTACCTCGAATGTCACGCGTGAGTTTCTGTTCTGTCAACCCGTATAATCTCTCCTCGATGGCACAAACAGCGAGTTCTTCCTTACAAGCGTAAACACAGGTAACGATTCCTTGAGTAGCTAGAATTCTTGCGGCACAAATTCCGACAGCACCTTGCCAATGTGGCCCAGTACAAACTAGAACTCTTGGACGGTCATCAACACGTTCTGGACTCAGTCTGAGAAAGTAAGGCGCAGTTTAATTAGGGTAAGTTCAATTCCATATTTCGTGAGTGGGTGCACATGCACGCCAGAACCGTTCTTTTATTTACCTGTAAGTATCGCCTAACAAAGGTACACAAGTTTGAGCCACTGAAAACAAGACAAATAAAAGAATTCAAAATTATTACACGCTGAGTCAAACGTGAATAACACAATATTCGCATTCCTATATGAGCTCATACCTGCCCGTCCCATCACTTCAATAGTTCTGAAATATCAGGCAGAAACATTCGTAATTAATATGAATAAAACCAGATCCTTATTCATGCATTTGAAACTTGAATGACAAAGGATGAGACACACACCTGTCATGCGAAAGTCCATAGTTATGAGCCGCATTTAAAATTGTATTGCGGACACTTAACTTCACGCCTGGAACCTGTATTCCAGTATCCGTCACAAAAACCTTTTCCGGTACACTGCCATTCAATTTGATAGAGTCGATCGTTCTTTCGGCCAAATAAGTAGTATCAGATGAATAAAACTGAGGATTGTTTTTATGCACATTGGTGGGCTTGCTGCTGTTAACAGGGACTAAACAGACAAAACAGAGTGATTTAGTTTTCAATACTCAATCCTAACAAAAACAAGGGGTAGAATCAGAAGTAGAGTAAATTGCTTACGCTTTTCAAACATAGCTAAGTTCTCTGCAAAATCAAATTCTTCAGCTTGAATTTCTGCATTGGTCATCTCAAACGTGGAACTCGGAAGCTTCCTGGAATATTGATTTTGTTGTGACTGCAGCGGTTGTGATTTTCCACGGGGAGATCGAGGAATCGAATTTGATTGGAAATCTAAATACATATCGAAAACAATAGCAACGGTTAAATTATTTAAAGACTTCACATGATTTAGTTTTAGGTTACACTAAACTGGAATGTGCCCACTATCAAAGGGCTGATCATAAAATACATATAAGTCTCATAATCTTAAGGAGAAATAGCTATTCACAACTCACTATTTACGACGGGTGTGCGCCCATTTTTCGGGGCCGAGCCCGCTGCTCCAGCAGCTTGGGCTTTACGAGGGGAGCTCCGATTTGGAAATGCTGGAAGTACTTGGTGTGGGCCAAAGAATTGGAACAATGGATTGTCTTCCGTTATTGTAACATTCCGTTCTAATTGCGTCGGTAAACCAGCTTCAGCCGTTTGTACTTTCAATGCTGCTATGTCCACTGTTTTCTTATTTTCTTCTGCAACAGGTTTGGTTTCAACCTTTGGTTTTAGCTCAATGAAAGTTTTCTGTGAAGCAGCACGTTTATCGCCAGAATTAGTATTAATTCCACCACTATTTCTCCGAAAATTCGCCTTGGCGAAGTAGTCTTGTTCCAATTCGGAGGCAGTGTAGACTACTTTGGGTTCCGTTGAAATATTGGCAGTGTTATTCACTTTGGACGCATTGGAATTTAATTCGCTAGAAATCCCATTCATGAAAGCACATAGGGGATTGAGTGCGTAGAAGTTTTTGGGGCTGGGTTGCTCTTTCTTGGCAGATGCTTTGACGAAAGCGGAAGATGTAGGAGGATCGGACTCTGCTTTCTTTCCTCTTTTCGTCGGCGTTTTTTCCAACTGCGTTTTTGGTTTTGATTTTGAAATCGGAGGATCTGGTGGAGCCCTGAACTGAGCAAAGACATCGAACTCGTGACTTCCATTTCCATTTCCGTTAACAGGATTAGGAGCATTCTTCGACACAGCATTAGCATTCGTGGATTTCTCACGAACTTTAGATTTGGGTTGCGGTGGAGCTTCAAATACTGGAAAAGAAGGGGGTTCTTGTACTGAAACAGGAGAAGACTGATATTCTTCTGGAACCGGGGAAGCTTCATACTCTGGAGCTGGGGAAGGAAGAGTTGGAACTGGACTACCGTTGTAAAAGTCTTCGCTTAGTTCCTCGGCCTTTCCACAAACTAATAAGTCGGCAATCGACGCTGACCTGTTATATTAAAAAACAAATTGTAATTAGAACAACGTAGTAGACTACGAGCTTGAGAATGTGAATTTTAAGTTCCAGCTATAAATATCTCACATTAGCACGTAGCCATCTTCAAGAATCTGACCATTACACATCACTTCATCGAGAGTAATACATTCTTGATCAAGATCAATGGCTCGAACTGTTCCAATTATAGCTTCAGCAGCTCCATCCGCTTTAGGTTTAGTCTTGATAGACAGAACACATCCGATGAACTGATTCGGATCATTCATCGTAATCGCAAATCGCAACCCTAAGCCGTCAATGATAAGATAAAATCATGTAAATAAGAAATGGAAACAGAAATATAAGGGTATGTTCTTTCAATAATCCATTGCCAACCGTCCGAAATCCGAAGTATAAATAGATTTAGTTTTAGTAGGGTGTGTACAATTAGATGAAGGTTCAGGGTAATTTTTCTTAATGCTTGAATAAGAGCTTACGACATGCGTTCGCCTGTTCCCTAATTCGTGATTTTACAATACCGACAACCGAGAACGTGACCAGAACTTGACCCGTGACCTGAGTCTGGCTGAGTCATCAACTCATGCAGACTCGATCACCTGTTGCCTGTTGGTTAAAAGTTAAAACTGCCAAGTGCACAGCACACAGCAAAGAGTGTGTAAAACTAACAAAGCCAAAAGTTTTACAGCTGACAGCTGCACAGCAACAAGATCAAAGACGGAGTTTACTATATATCTTAACGTCAGCTTTATTCCTTATGTATGACGAAAATTGCAATAATACCATATATTTAGTAATCTTACCGATTCCTTGAACGAAGCTCGTACAGCCAAGCTCTTTCGCTGATAATTTACAGAAGTGAAAAAGATTTGTTTTCTTCAAAATGAGATCTTGATCGCTTGATCCCGTAAAACGCGTTGTTCGTTAGGTAAACTCCTCCGTCACAAGCACAAGTCACAAACACAATTCGATGACGATGATTGAAGTGCGATCTGCTGCTGCGTTCGGCTTCAGCAACTGGCATTGTCAATTGTTGTTGCTTGGTAGCTTGGTTTCTTTCTGTTTGAACCTGTTTCCCTTTAGTTTTTTGCCTGCTGAAATTCTACACCTATAAAATTCTGAGTGCAATTGAGTGGCATTTCAAGACAGGAGAGGGCACTGAGCCACTCTAGTGCGAGCGTGCAATGACGCTAATATTTTTTAAGCACGGATTCGTTATTGATATCGATATCAACTGTCGATTTTCAGTCGAAAGTCGAAATCCACACTTCGTCGTTTGCCGATGTCGATATCGCTAAAAACTTAAAATAACAAAAATTATTGACTTTCGCTGCTACTTTACTTCCATTTATCATTTGCTATTTGTTGAAAATTGAAATTTATCTAATTCGAATGATTATTACAAATTACAAGTTCAAATATTACACATGGCATGTAATTTTGTAATACATAATTAGGAACCGGAACTTATTTCTAATTTTACTAATTCTTATTCTTACTCGGGTATTTTGAGCTTTTATTCGGGTAGTTTGAATACATCCTTTTAAATATGTAGAGTGCAAGTGAGTAAATTACTCACTGCTGATAGGCTATTAGTTGTGTAAATAATTAGTTAACGCGGTCCTAACCATTAAAAAACATTTTTGGGCACCCCCTGACACCCCCTGAAAAACAGAAAATTTGACTCCCCCAGGCACCCCCTGAAAAATTTCACGGCACCCCCTGGCACCCCATGCGGTTTGGCCTCTCTACACCCCCTGGGACTATTTTCATTGGGCATGTATGCTAACCATGTAAATTTATCTCCTTCGTTCTACTAATTGTGCTAGTATGCAAACTTCCCTGAATTCACACGTATAAAAAATTAGGACTATGGATGACTGATGAAACCGTAGTAACTTGTGTTCAAGACCACAATTGATCGATAAAAGTATCGATATTTTATACTAATATTTCACAAATTTTATAGTTTAATTTTTTCGCTCAATCTGGCATCAAATAGTCAAAATATTTACCACAAACCGAATTCCTACCGCTATATTATGATAGCTGCAAATCCTGTTTCATCAAATACCTATTTGATTCTGAAGTTATCGCTTACTTTATTACAGTGCGGCGCGATGGGCAAGTTCAAGGCTAATATAATAAAGCACTTAGAAATAAAAATTATTGCATGGAGGTGATGAAATGTATACAGATTCAGATTATCGATTCCCAGAACGCTGCAGCTGCTACATAAAAATACCTACGTGATGTATAGAACATTTTTTATGCACTGTGTAGAACGTAGAACGGCACGACCCCAAATCACAAAGTGTATAATTATGTGCATATTAAAATAATCACCTTGTTCGCAAGAAACTCGATTGATCTCTTCACCATCTAACCGAGAAGTTATTCTGTAAAATCAGGATTCACAGGGTGTACCTAATATCTGTATATCTGTCAGCCATATTTTTTGCCAAATGTATGTATTGTAATTTATATGTACAATATCAAATTTGCTGGAGGATAAAATTCATATACCGAAGGTGCTTCAGACTAGACATTAGCTTCACCTTGAGATGAAAATTTTGGCCTCGAATTTTTTGTGTTTTGTGTTATTAAAGCCGAATTCAATGTCAAATATGTACTACAAACTCATCCACGCACCTCAAACAAAATATTTAGTCGCCCATGCAGTGCAGACAGATAGTAGAGCGTTTACGTCACCTGCTATGTCCCACTAATTAGTGAGTGATGACAATGAAAAGTAGACAAAAGAATTGGCTGTAGGTAGAAGGTAGATCTGAAACTATCAAAATATCCCATACCCCGCACCTACATAGTCAAACATTTTACTAGTCATTTGTAAGTAGTAGTAATTAATTAGTGTAAAACCAGAGCTTTTCGAAAAGCTCTGGTAATACTAAAGGGAGGATTCTTTGGTTGCGATTATGACGTTCTTCCATTAAATAATTTAATTCATAAATTATAGATTTAACGATTTTTTGATACAATAAAACATCCCACGGACTGCCCTGGTTAATTCTTTAATTGAAACAACGCCTTTGCGGGAGTCTCGATTCTCGATGCCGATGAGTATGTCAGGCAAAACGGTCAAAGTTTAGCTGGAATCAATGCGTTAAAAATAATTTCTGCGAACTGATTTCGAATAATGATAAATGATTATAAAGACAAAAGTTTATAAAATATTAT
>VNWX01000433.1:0-22277 GCA_009869905.1 Ceratophysella communis | reverse complement strand
ACATTGTCCACTGTCCCATGACTGCGGAGGGAGAAATGAGTTGTAGTACCCGAGGGCTTATAAATAATAGAGCGCCGTAGAAGGCCTGGGATTTGGTGTGTGAATGGGCTCCCCGCTCCGCCGTCCATTTCATAGTTTTATTTATTCCCATCAGAGGACATAAATATCAAAAGCCGAGCTGGGACGTGCGGCGGAGGATGTGATGAATTCATGAATGGAAAGTGTGTGTGTGCTAAACTCTTTTTATGACTCCGCAGCAGTCCTCTCAATGAACTGGACGCGAGGGAGTCAATGAGCCGTGCTCACGACCTGCCCTGTCACAACGCCACGGCCTATTTGGACAGCGACGCTCCGGGGAGCAGCCCCGCTCTGCTCTATCCCATTAATTCCCTGTCCACTGCACTGCACACCTGTGTCACTCGAACACGGGTTCAGCTGACCTCTCACCAAGAATTAGGTTGCCCAGAAATGGGCCGAGAGAAGGGGGCCGACTTGCACTTTCAGCCTCGCTCAGCCACGTGGGAGGCAGTGCTGGGGCTCTGTGGCCTAATTCTGTCGAGCCTACGCCGCTCTGTCCCGAGTGATAAATCCTTCAGCCAGGACGAGCTGTCACTCCTATGGGCCCTATTGATGATTAAATGGAGAGGGTGATGATGAGGCCGTGGGCGGAGGCTATCGCATGGGCAGATATGCTAATCAGTCCTGCAGCAATGGCCTACGAGTCTGTAAGAACCTCGGCTGCCCAGCCGCGCTCTGTCCCTGCTTAACAAATGAAGCTTTGCCACGCAGCCGGCTCAAATTGTCCTTTTAAGGATGAAAATAAAAGTCGTCATACACGGACACGAGCGAGCTAGGTAGTGCCGTAGAAGCCGGGTCACACACGCTGCTGTTCTTCGGCGACTGATGCATAAGGCGGCCACGACCGAAGGCTTATTTAAACTGCTCCGTACCGAACCGAGTCAAGTGGACAGTTCGCAGCTCAAAATTGAAGTCCCTGAGGTAATCCTTACCGATGACTCACGTGCTCCGGCGGAGCCGTACAGAACAATGTGCCTTATCATGACCCCTGCCACTGGCGATTCTTGGTCATTGGTGCTTTAGCATGTTGATGCCAGTGGTCATGGATATTGAACTGCGGAGCATCGCATTGTCTCGTCTCAGCCCATTCCATCACGGGAGCTTAACCGATGGGACATACATGGTCACTTGGGCGGACGAGGAGTCGGCTGCAATTAATACTAGTCTCATTAATCACCGAACGACGCTCAGCAAAACTTTAGGCTGGCTGAACATAGGTTTGGTACGTGGATGTAGGTACTCGTCCAGGCATAAGCTGAAGAAGCTGGGTCCTCGCTGGAAGCGAGTCGATGCCCAGTGACTCATGATGCAGATAGGTAGGACTCGTCAAAGGCAGACAGGTGCTGGAGTTGAGCGGCTAAGTGTGGGCAATCACCCGCTTATCATCTCAATCTCATCTTTGTTGTACCCACTCAATGCAGCTGCAGCCGAGTGGACGGTGATGCTCCTCCATAATCCCTCATTTGCGAGCCGAAGACGTCTTTAAGTGGTTCGAGGAGTCAGACAAGCCAACAATCTTTCAAGTGGCTTACTCACTGCTCCTCAGCCAGGAGGTTCAGGGCCGAGCGGGTATCCATCATCTCCGCCTCATCCGACTCATGACTAAATGCTCGTGTCAGAGAAATCAATGAAAGCCAGCAGGTTGGCTTGATATGTTCGATCGAACTTCGAGAGTGTCACAGCGTTCCAAATGCGGCGTCTGATTATGCAAGGACCTGGCAGGGGATCTTGGTGGGATTTATAGACTTGATTTCGTTCATTGCGGGGTCTGGCTGAATGCAGGCCGCTGTTGACGAGGGACGACGAGCTGTCCTCTGGCTGGGAGTTTGTCTCCCGGCCAGACTGCCTGACTACTGCCGTGGAGCCACACGGTCTGGCAAGAAGCAGAGACCCCCAGACGCCGAGCTGAGTCTCGATCGTCTGCCTCATCGCCTCCGTCTCAATTTGCGAGGAGTCTGTCAAGAGACGAGAGGAACGGAGGACGCTATACCTTTCTCCGCTGCTGTCACCGAAATGAGGACTCTGTGGCCGTGCTGGTCATCGCTTCTGATTTGGGCCCTGCTCGGCGTCCCGCTGCTCCAAGCCGCCCGACTGCCGCGCAATAAGAGAGCGTCCGAGTGTCAGCGAGATGAGACTTTACTCGTCTACCGAGTCATTCTAACGGGATTATGGACGCGCGAAGACTTTCCGTACGTGTTCTGCGACTCGCTCGGCTTCCGCAATGTAGATCCAGGGCCTGATGCAGTTATTTTCCTTATTTCAGAAAACAGTTTCCTGATTGGAGACCCAAAGCTCATTTTTCCAAGTTAGTGGGTAAGTCCATTCATGCTCCATCTCATTTGACAATTCCTTATCTATTGTGTCCCTCTTTGTTGGGCGCACGGAAAAAGTTTCTCTTGAAGAAAGTGACATAATGGATGGGCTGGGCGGCGGACGGGGCTGCCCGCTCAGAGCTCGGCCATGAAAAGGAAAGTTTGGAGAAATGGGGCTGAGTGAGTGGGGTCGCGTCGGGTCCAGAGATAAGCGAGGCCCAGATAAGAAGTCCGTTCAACTTCTCGCCTCTTCTCCGCCCGCAGACCCCGCCAGCCAGCGTCCTTGATTGCCCATTCAAATGGAGGCGGAAGAGCCCGCCGAGAAATTGATGAGGCTTTGAGGAATTAACGGCTTTTGGCGACGGACTTATTCTCAGCCAGTGACAACGAAATTAGAGCCCCGCGTCTCTTGACTGCAAGGCTATTTTAAAACCCGCGTCACTTCTGCCCCAGCAGCCTGTTTCCTCCTCCCGCATATTTATGAGCCAGTCCCGCAACCGAGCCCTGTCAATCTCCGCTCTTTACGACCTCTGCTCCCAATCTCGCCTCCCGCACCTTAGCCCACACAAACGCACAGAGTCCATAGCCCATTTGGGACCAGGGTCCGCTCCATCTCGGCTCCGACGACGCGTTTACGGCCTCATTATGACCAATATGAAGGAAGCTGATTTCAGAACAATGACAGCATTTTCGCTCTTTTTGTTACGTGTACACGGACTCGACCGTCATAACGGAAGCATAAAAGGTTTGATTCGGATTTGACTTGTCTGAGTGGCTTAGGCCTTGCTTCTGATTTAATGTTAAGCGGTCTCTGAGATCTTGCGTAGCTTTTCGATTATCTCTTTTAAAGAGAATGAGCTGGGAGGCTCCTATTCTTCTCGTTGGCAAAGGGGAAATGCGATACAGTTGATTAGCCTCCTCCGAACAGCGTGGTTTCTCGGTCGTGGGAATAAGCAGCCGGAGCATCTAAGCGGCCGCGTTGAGTTTGAGTTGAGTGTCTCACTCCAGCTCTGCCGAGTTCTATTAGCCTAATTCCGCTTGCTAATCAATGATTTGGGACAGGGAGCTTTCTCCTGCTTTCTCTGCCGTGGCCTTCTGGGCTGGAGCTCTGGAAAGGCTCGAGCTCAAGAGGGCCGAGAGGGGAAGAGTCAATTTGATTTGATCTCATGCGGATTTAATAAGTCTCTCCGCGCTCTCTTTGCCTGAGAATTGATTAGGCGGAAATTGAAAGGGAATGAATGGGGTCGACGTGGACAGGCTCACTTTCCAATAAAGCGGGACGTGCGGCCGGAGCTCAAGCACTCCTCCCCGTCCTAATTACTATTTCCTCCACTTAGCAGTTAGCACCTCATCCGCCCGCCATTCCTCCGCCACTCCACTGCACTAACAACACACGCTAGCAAATAACGCCAGAAACGGAAAAGCCAAGTACTCCCTGGCCCAAGGAAGCAGTTACTTCCTAGCAGGCTGGAGTCGTCGGTAGGTTAGGAGGCCGTGCGCCAGAAAAAAGTTCAGGCCTTATCTTCTGGCATGCCACTTTTTCTTAGAACACTTATTGTTGGTTGCGTGAACCGCCTTAGGGAGCGCACACGAGTCGGCGTCCGCTTATATTAAAATATCATGTTTTCATGCTCATTTGAATATTTGCAGGGAGATCCCACAATGAGCAGTTCAAGCTGTTCCGACTCAACGAGAGAGTGTCAGAAGGCGTGAGAATTTTCAGCGAAACTGGTGGGACGGAAGTGCTGAACGAAATGTCTCAGGGTGATGGCGGCGTGCTGGACTCGTTCGAAGGAATGGCAATTCCGCATGGTGTGGGCCAGAGTGAGACGCAGTTCTTCGTGGACGGGAACCATTCGAGAGTAGGTGACTCCGGCCTGTCTCTGCCCCATATCCATCACCTCTCCTCAACTTTCCTTTTAGGAACAGGCTCTGCCCAGAGCGGAAGCCGGCCTGCCTCCAACTAATCCGAGCACAAAGTGCTTTCTCATATTTCTGCTCTCTCTGAGCTCCATGTCGCCATTACTGTGTCCCTGCTCCCTGTACTAAATGCCGATACGAAGTCCGCTATTAATCCTTTTTCTTTCTTCCAGGTCTCCCTCATGTCAAGGTACGCACCGGCTCTCTGCTCCGCTTTTCCCAGCCTAACCCTCTTTCTTATTCTTACGCCAGGTTAGTCCCAAGTCCAGATTGGTTTGTTGGCCTGGACTCGATCGAGCTTTGCAGTGAAGGGACTTGGGTCTCCAGTCTCACTATCGACGTAAGTCCACACTAGCCGATACGAATCTCTGAAAAGTCAGTCTCGCTACTTCTGCTATATGCTTCTTGCAGGGCTATCCGCTGGACGCAGGAACGGACAACGGCCTCACTTTCACAGGTAATGGACTGAAAGCAAAGCATTCATGCTGTTTGTTCCTGGTTTAGTCATCGTCTCATGATGACTGACTTTTGTTTTCTGTAGCCCCGAACTGGAAGACTGAGCCGTCGAACCCTGTTACCCGCCTAACGAGCAGAATGCCCAACCATCCCGCCTCGTCCTTTTACTACAGCGACCGGGAGCATCTCCCACCCATTGCCTCTTTCCAGATCCTCAAGGTCAGGCAGTCCTCGGCACTAGTGACTTCTTGTCTCAATTAAATAAGGCACGAGTATGGCAATTTCATTTTAATTTGAGCAGGTGAAAGAGTACGAGCTGAGCCAGGTCTTCAACCATCCGTCACTCATGTATGAAACAGATCTGTCCAGCAACGACGTGCTGGAAACCAAGATCCGCATTCGGCCGCTGGCCAGCCAGCTCAAGCAAGCCGGAGCGCCGTCGAACCTGGTGAACTACTTGTCTCACCTCGAGAAGAAAAACATCCACAAGAGCAAGAAGCGGAAGCTGAAAAGACTGCGTACGTGGGAGAGGAGCTAATGAAGTCGCGGAACTAAATTGAATCTATGGTCTAAGCTTGGGTTTTATGTCTTTTTCCGTGCAGGAGGCCCAGGGAATAATTGCGAGGGATGCTCGCGACTCCGACACCAGGGCTCTCTCTTCAACTGGGGCGCGAGCTAGGCGGCCGCTATGGTGGGTACGCTCCAATAATCAGTGCTTACTTCTCATCCTTGTATGAGGCTCTAATGCTGTTTGTTCACAGGGCTGGAACCATGGTCATTGTGCTCTCCTCCTGGACCACGACGCCTGGCTCTGACCCGACCGGGCACTCCGCCCGGACCTGAAAGAGGCTAATACCATAATTGCGTGCTAAAATGAATGAACAGCTTGGATCCGATGCGGGGCAAGACGACTCTTTATTAGGCACAGCTCTCACTGCTCCATCCTAACTACCAGTGGCACGACTAACTCCACTTTCTAACTCCTAACTCTCCACTTTATTTCCGAAGTTATTTCTATGTCTAACTCCGAGATCAGTAATAAATATCCATTTCGGTTCCTCCGCCGTCGTCACCAGTCAAAGTAGCTTTCTTGGCAGGCCTTGTCGGGCAGGCAAGTCCGTTTCTCTGTGAGCGCTGGGCAAGGCTGGCCATTTCCGCGCGGATGGCTCACCACCGACCGAGTCCGGTACTGCTCACTCAGATCACAGGTTTTGGAGGTGCAGTCTGACCAGGCCCCCCACTGACTCACCACACAGTCCCGACCTGGAAGCAACAGAGACACGTGCAGTCGGGGGCGGTACGCTGCAGGGCGGAAGTGAACCTACCCTTGAGCTTCCGGGAGCGCTTCCTTTTGTTGGCTCTGACAAGTGGCTCCTCTGGCTCTGGAGCCTCTGCAATGGGACTGAGCTCATTTCCCAGGTCGTTAGTGTCCCCGTCATCCAGTAAGTGAGTTAGGGGTTCTGGAGGTCCGCCTTCCGTGACGTGCGGCCAGAGCGAGTACTCCTTCAGCTGCAATGTTAAAATTGAGAGAGCGGCTCATTATGGAGGCGGCAGAGGAAGTGAGGCAGGCAGGAGAGCGTACCTTGAGGAGGGTGAAAGTGGCGAGAGGCCTGTGGCGCGTCTTATCGGGGTAGTGGAAGGAGCTGGCCGGATGCGACGGGTTGTGGGCCGTTATCTGATAGATTGCTTCTTGTGGCTACAAAGAAAGGCCGCACATCCGCTCACTCCACTCTCGAGACAAACCAAATAATTTAAAACTTACCACGGAGGCCCACTTCGGAGAAGTGAAAGTGAGACCTGAAAATCAGATTGCAAGAAAAGGCTCTCAGCTCTTCAGCACTCTCACTCTGATTACAGCCACGCTCTCCAATATTAACGCCTCTAATTCAGTCCCAGCTCCCGCACTCATCTCACTCAAAGCCCTTAGCCTCGCATCAAGCATACGTCCGCTTTCTCCAAGAGAACGCATTGGAGAAAGCAGAGAAGGCTCATTTGAGAGGAGCAATCAGTTCCGCTTTCTCTAAATCCGAATGGATTGAGACAATGGCAGTTATTGTGCGGCGGGCTCGTCTATCAGTACGGCACGCCAACATAATAGCCCTGCAGAGTGTCACGCTCAGGCGGAATGCAGGACCTGGGACAGGCACTGGCAATCGGAGAAGCAGTTAAGTGTGGCAAGCCTTCATTTGAGGCAGAGCTGTCAGACGAAAGCCGAGCGTAATTTACAATTCCAGGCTGACTCGCTGGCTATTACAGAGTATTGGTACGAACAGAAGGTCTAAAAGAGTAGATGGAAAAGGTCCAGAGAATGAAAAGTGGTGCGTACCGTTGTCGCTGCCGGCGTCGACAGGGTCCACCTAGAAAGCAACAAGAAGGAGCGTGAGCAAGAACACGGACCGAAGCTTCAAAATCTCACCTCAATGGTCAGCGTCTGGACCCACTCGTCCTGATTTCGGGGACAGAGCTCAATAGAATCCACACCGACAAACCAATCTGGAAGCAACAACATGGAGGAAGGGCTTGAGAGCCTGTTCGTGGCGGGATGGGAGGTTGTGTATTATTTATGAGGGGCACGAACCTGGTGAAGGCACTATTCGCGAACTCAGACTAACCTGTAAGAGAAGAGTATGGATTAGGTCACGTCACATGGAATTTATTGGCTGGTGTTTGGGGAGCTGAGCCTCGCTTCCCCGTCATCAGCTCGCTATGCATGAAAATTCTGTCATCGATTAATCCACGTTCGCCCTTTCAAGGAAACAGGGCTGGGCACGGGTCCCTCGGCGGAGTCACGAGGACAAATTGTCAACCCCCGCCCTCGTCGCCTTACTCAAACGTCAAGCGACCTTCCCGCCGCGGTTTCAACGGCACAACGCTCCTCAATTCCCACGCCCATGCCATACCGAAGATGCTCAGACTGGAAAAGCTCTACTCCCCCTGCTCGGCCAACACTTAAGACTTGAGACTGAAGCTGTTCAAGATCTCTCGTACTTCCAGCCCGAGTCTCCATTTCTACTTCAACTTTTATTTACATACTTTCTCCAATATCTCGTATATTCGGATTCAAGCATCTAACTTCTTCACTCCATTCGATCAATGTAATCTGGCTCCGTGATCGGAAATACGTAGCAGGCAAAAAGCTAGCGTCGCATTCCCTCGATCAACTTTAAAATTTCAATGTGTGGAAACTCAACAGTTCAACCTATCTTTCGAATATTTAATTTGGCTCTACGACACTGTTCGAAATCTAAGATGTTTCATGCAGGCCAAGGGCTCATATTTCCACTTGAATGCTTAGGTCTAGGCATTGAGGTCAGGTTTTTGTATACAGGATTTCATCTCGAATTCGATACTATGCAAATTTTTTAATTTAACTGGCAACAAAACTGCAGCTTAAGCTACGGCTCGGTTTTCCGAAAATTCAGTTACTGTAAGCTGATGTGCATTTCTGCACATATTGTGGGGCATGCTTAACCCCATGAATCGGATTATCGATTCCTTGATGGTCGTATCAATTTGTCACTAGTTTTTAGCGGCGGACGACGGCGGGCTCGGAATTATTTGCATGATCAAGGCTCTGTATAGGCAACGGACGTTGTTGGTGGCATGATTGCACGCACCAAGACGCCCTGCAGAGTGGAGCTTGAGAGGAGAAAGTCCGCCAGCAGCCTCCTTGTATCGCTCGTGGAAAGGCTGACCCAAGCGCTTTCTCCTCCTTCAGCCCTCTTTGTCAGTGTCACTGCGAGAGCTAATTTGACACGAACGGGACTGGCTGGTAAATTGTGCCCAGACCTTTGGCCAGATCAGCTACCTCTCTTGCTCCTTGCCCGAGCTAACTTAGTTTAGTTAAAAGCAAAATTTGGCTTTACTCTCGAGTGATTTCCGTCTGCGAAGAACTGGGCCTCTGTTTGTCCGACTCCTTGGGTGATGGGCGGTGCAGTGAAGCCGTCCAAGATCAGCGGCGTACTGTAGTTGTCAATCAGTTCCGAGTTGCCTGTCTCCGCAAACTTCTTGAAACCAGGCGAGGCGAAGCTGCCGATACGAAACAAAGAGAACTCGGCGTCGTGCGTCCTTCCAATCAACTTGGAGAATTGTGCAGGGCTGGAAAGCAAAAGAGAATGACTCGAGATCAGTGGCTTTTAGCACGTGGACAAGGAACCGAACTCACGGCCGGAACTTTGGGTAGTCCTTAGGAAAATCTTCTTTCGACCAGTGCGTCTCCATTGTGACTTGGTACAGGACGAGGCGGTCGGAGGAGCAGCCTGCCAGGACAGTTGGCGTGGCGGCCATGGCAAGCAGGAGAAGCGGCAAGAGGAGGAAGCGGCGGTCGCCCATTCCGAACCTCGTGCTGGCAGGATTTGGCTGGACTAGAGCGGTCTTTGCTAACCTCGTGAGACCGGTCAGGAAGCCACGAGCTTGGAAGCAAGAAGTGACAGGCTCGAGGCAGCAGAAACACAGTCAGCTCTCTGTCCACGGACCGTTCTTATATGCAGCCCAAATCTATTTTGGCTGGGTGGGCGGCCGAAAGAGGCATCAACTGATGGGCTGTGATGACGACGGAGAGCGTCTCTGCGGCTCCGAGCAGGCTGAGTTAGACGAGCCAAGGTGCTGCTGGTGGTGACGAGGTGTGTCTGGAGTAGAGCATCTGAGACAGTGGTCAAGTCCGCGAGTGCTGAGGGGTGAGGATGAGTCGGCCCAAGGCCGGAGTCCTTTAAAGGTCTCTGCTCGGCTCTTGACCTTCTGGCTATGGCACTGTCGAGTGGCTCCGCACCTTCCTTTCCCTTTCCTCTGCTCGACAGACCACTTAGCACCTCGCTCTCAGCAGAAACTGCATAATGAAGAAGCTGCAAACCACTCACTCTGTCTCTCGTCCATCGCCTCTTCCTCACTCTCGGCCTTCCTGAGTCAAGACCTGCCGCAAGCGGACGGTATGGGACGAGGCCTCTGAGCAGGAAGCTTCTTCCCAAACCGCGACGATCATTAGGCAGACATGGATTTGGGAGATTACTGGGCTTCTCATTGATGGGACATATATGGGTTCCATTATTAATACGACTAATTCGTCACACTCACTTTCTACTTCCCGGCACCCATCTGCTTCTGCCTCTAATCCTTCCGTGAGCTCAGCCAGTAGACACCCATCAGAGCCGAGATGTAAACAGAGCACGAGATCCCGCTCCTCCAATAATGGCAGTCATCAATTAGAGAGCATAAACTCTTGGTCGATGCTTTAACGGACCTGTCCTGCCCTCGAGAATTAAATTATTCCAGTCAATGACGCCAGCCAGCTAGCTACCTCTTCTCTAGGCAGAACAATGCCTCCTACGCCTTGCAAGCCGATTCCATGAACTACTACGGCAGTACTCCGAGACAGTGCAGACAGAAGCCGGTCCTTATAATTACTCGAGTCAACAGAAGAGATGCGAAGCGTGAGGAGAGCGTTCAGTGCACCCATGACTCGTGACGTCCTGGAGCTGGGCAGGACTGGTGGGTGACAGTGCGCAGTGTGGGGATGATGGACGGGTCGCCGAAGCGATGTGGGGCTGAGTTAGTGCTATGCGGGTTGTAGGGCGCGGGCGGGCCGAGATCTGTCAATTGAAAAATGCCTTCTGCTGAGCCTCTCCATGTTCGCCCCACTTTTTACTCCCGCTCAAGAGCTCATAAATTTTGTCTGAATGACTTTTGGGCTCTCTCATCAAAAGACAGATATTGCTCCTCTCCGGCACTCCGTCAGCCTGCGACTCTAATCCGAGCTCAAATAAAAATAGGCAGAGCGCACTGCTCGCAAATTCCAATGTCCACCTCGGCCCCAGTCCGAGACAATGGCAGGTGGAATGGAGGAGCACAGAGCTCAGAGCATCAAAGACTTGTTTATTCAACTCTAACTTCAAAGTAGAGACATTGAGGCTAGCAGAAGCTAGGAATCCCATCTGCATTCTTCTTTCTTCCAGCAGCTCTGCGTCCTAGTCCAGCTCAACCGTCAGTTTGAGCACGATGCGGTCCGCGTGGATGAACTCCGAGGATTGGATGACCTCGTGCGGCATGCCCAGGCCCAGACACTCGGGGTTGTCTCCGAACACAGGCTTCCGCCAGTTGGTGCCGGAGCAGAGCTGGGTGGGGTCCCAGAGGCGGGACTTGAGGTCCTGTGACCCCGTTTCCTCCTCCATCGACAGCACGGCCATGCGGAGCTTCAGTTTGAATGGCCAGCTGAGGCCGTCGTCGTAGTCGCCCTTGGTCAGGCCAGTGTGGATGTACATGGTGTTGGTGGTGTAGCGCGGAATGACCTTCACGTACATGCGGTAGCCCCCAGGATAGATATAGAAGTTGTTGGAGCGAAGGGCGCGGCGGAGATTCCAGCTCCGCAGTTTGTAACTCATGCCCTGCACGGTCCAGTAGTAGGAGAAGACCCGCTTCCCGTTCTCCATGTACACCGTGCTGTTGTACTTGTTGATCTCATCAAAGCGCGGCCCCGTCCTGGACACGCTTCCTGTCCCGCTCACGTCGTCGTCGTTGTCCGTAACCTCTTCGGCCCTGTGCGGCACGGACGGAACGTAGGGCGGCGTGTACGAAACCGAGTTGTCGACCACGGTCGTAGAACCACCACCGCTGCTACTCGAGCTCCGTCGTCCGCTGCTCACAACGCCCATGAGTCGCTTATGCTGGCGCTTGAGCTCCTGGTCCTGCTCCACAATCTTGTCCTCCAGACTCATCAGCATCGTCTTCAGAACGTTGAGCTGCTCGCCCAGCTGCGTCTCCAGGTTATGGAATCGATCTTCAATTTCAGCTAAAAGAGAGTACAGAAAATGGGCTCTGATGAGCTTGGTAATGGGCTGAGGTAATGACAATCCATCCGAAATCGGAAATGAGGCGAGTATGCTAAACTGTGCATTGCATTCCAATGGGTTCTCAGCGAGCTGAGAGCAGTCGGGCTAGACCTGGGAGCCAGAACGGCGAGAGATACCGGAGTGGGCTCATCTGGTAAATCAGGGGGAGCTGGGTCGCGCGCCGCAGGGCTGCCTGATTTAATGAATTTATTGTGTTATAAGGAAATTCCGTGAGAGTCAATTAAAGTCATGGTGGGTTGTCCCGAGGGAGTGCCGTGGTGGGCCGAGCTAATTTAGAGCAGTAGTAAAAAGCTTGGAATTCGGTTGTGGGTTGCGGTCCTCCGCCACCCGCGCTCTCAGCTATTTGGCACATGCAGGCCCTGTATGCGAAGACCTGCCAATCCGCCCATCTCAAAACTCGCGTCCATCGTAAATCAAAGTTGACTGCGAGGAATGAGAGCGGAGGGCGGATGAGTCATTGGGCCAGGGTTAGGGACCCAGACCGTCAACAACGCTGTACTAGAGCTACTTACTCGGGTTGCACACGCCTTTGAGAACACGGGCAGCTGTGGCCTGGGCCGTGGCCACTAATTGCTGGCTCGAGATCCGACATGTCGAGACCGTAATGTCCGTAGCATCTCCACTGTCCCCAGCGTTCCGCAAGAACTCGTCAATTGTCTCCTCGAACCACTGCGTGTTCCGAGTTTGCGGTTGCTCTTGACAACCGACTCCCGAGCACAGGACGAAAATCAGTAGCCAGTCAAATAGCCGGGACGCTCGTAGCTGCTGCATGCTTAAGCTTCTCACTTCTGTTCTATTATGACTTCCTGTCCAAATGGCGTCTCCTTCCTCTTCGGCCAACTCCTATCAGCTCCGCCGTTATGGCCGTAGCAAGGAAAACATGCAGGGATCAAGAGGGTCATTTTGCGTCATTCCACTGATTAAGAAATGAGTCCGTCTCCCTCATTGCCCATTCCAGCGCTCCTCTCTCGTCCGCTCTCCTCTCAACAAGAGTCGTATTCGTATCTGCAAGGAGCCTGCTGGGCTCAGGACACTTCTGCTCAGCACATCACCCGCTGCTCCACTTTCCGACTCAGCACCACTTTGGATAAGGCAGGATATCCAGGAGTGCTACCTGTAACAAAAGCATCCCAAGTCGGCCACAGCTATGAGAGTGAAAGTCGGTCGTCGTCTCTCCTGAAACCTTCTCATTTCTACTTCCGGAACAAGCCTTTCCCGCCTCGAGCCCAGCTCCTCAGCAGCACGCCTAGTCCTGGAGTCCACTTGCTAAAGCAAACTCCTATGCTACCAGCAAAAGAAAGGTCAAAGGTTTATTGCCCAGCATCATTGTTCATTTAATGCATTTCCGAGCTTCCAAGCAAGAGGAGCGAGGATTTGCAAATAAATATGCAAGATGATAGCCTGAGCGTCCATCAAGCCCAACACCAGATCCGAAGTGACGTGAGGCTTGGATGGATGGATTTGGTAATTGGGCCGAGGTTGATCGCCTCGCCTCTGCTTCTTTTGGAAGCGCGATGAGTTGCAGGCAGAGGAGCTGGATGGCCTAGTCCAGAGACAGGGTCCTCGGACTGACCAGAGGAGATGCAGTGGCGTGTTGGAGATGAGGAGAGAGATGGATATGCGGGATGACTAATCCCACCCCGTAAGCCCGCGGTGGGTTGCTGCGGATGAGCGGAATTCTTTGGCTAGGCTGGCCGAAGTGCTCGGAGCAAGCCGAGGTTGGGACAATGGCGTGGAGCAGGTTCCTCCGGGAGCGTATTGATCCAGCGACAGGAGCCCTGCGCCAACTCCGCACTCACTCTCGGCCTTCGGTCCTCGCCCGACTTGGCTCTTCTGTCTCAGACCGAAATCTCCGGAACACTTCCCTCTGGGTCAATAGTTTCTCCTGCCGACAACTCCGCAGTGACTTGGGACTGAGGACCCTCGAGACGACCACTGGGAATCTGAGAATCATGGTGAGTCCTTGTTCCGCTATCTTCCGCCGCCGGCGGCTCGCTAGACCCTGCATGCCACCACCTGTCCTCAGCTCTCGCATCTCCGCCCTTGCTTTTCCAGCTCATCCGCAGATCGATACTCCCACCACTCGCTCCTGTCACCACAGGGCTCATCCGATACAATTAACCTTCAGTATACTCATTATTGGTAGCATATCCGACCAGGGAATCCGAGTTTAGGGTTAAGTACCTCTTAATGTAGGTCAAACTTAAGCAGGGTCCTGCGGTTCCGTACATGGACTACTGCTCACTGAAACTGAGTTTTGCTTTCACTCGTGGCTCGCCAGGTGGTTGAGCTATAGTCGCTTTTCTGCTTTCCAAACAGAGCTCTATGCTCTGCTCGGCTTCCGACCGAATGGAACTTGGCCTGAGAGGTTGCACGGCGAGATTTGAGTAGTGAGGATTTATGTTTCACCGAATTTCGGTTCATGAGCTCTGCGAATGAGTAAGCTACATACTTTGGAGAAAGCTCAACAATAGAAAATGAGAGCTGAGCATTCGAATGGATTCGCAGCTCTAGCACCCGCACAACCATGCAGGTTCAATGCTGAGATAAGCCGCTTACTGCATGCTCACTCCTTAGTTTCGGCTCATTATCAATTCCTCCACTGACGTTTTACAGCCTGAAATCTTGACGGCGTCAATAAACATCCTCATAAGGTCTCGGCGTCGATTTTTGCCGAACTCAACTTTCCAATATTTCTGAATACTGTACTACTGTATTACTACTGAGTCCGATTAAATAATCGTTTCATGAGATGTGGCCCTGGCAGATCCTAAACGGCTATTCATGTTCAATATTCTCACAAGCTTAGAGTAGACATTTGCAAAGTGATACGGCGTAGTTGTACCGTAACTCGGAACGAGACATAACCGACGCATAATTCAGTGCCGATCCGGATGCGTATTGACACTGAGCAGGTAACGAAGCACTCTTGACGAGGGCGCAATTGTCACCGGACTCTTATTTTCTACTCCCGCCCAGGCAATCGGTTCAGAGGCTCGTCGTGTTTCCCCGAGCTCATAGGCCAACTACAGAAATACTTCAATATTCAATCATAGAGAAGCACAAGAGTAGAAAAGTAGATTGCAAACTGATGCGGAGACTAAGTCTGCTTCTATGAATAGTTGCACAATGACTACGTACTAGTACGGCTGCTCTTGTCAGTAGGAAGTGTAGTCCCATATACTAGAGAGATGCATAGTAGAACTCGAGAGAGAGAGGCATTGTCCGGACAATAGTCATGAACGGCCATGACACGGGAGTCTATTGAAGCTCAGGCTGGAAATGAGAAAGCTCGACCTGTCCCGCTGAACTAGTTGAGCTAAGCTCAGGGTGGCCCGACGACCAAAACCAATTACAGTTTATTACAGTCCGTGTTGGCTGTAAATTACACCTTGCGAGTTCTCGAACACGTTGTAAAACGGCCTTTCACTTTCCTGCACGCCCTGCCTCCTCCTTTCCTTCTCCGCCTCAGCTATTTGTGGGACTACCTAGTTAGCAGCCGAACAGGTAGATGCTTTCTCCCGTCTCAGCCAGCAGCACGTTGCCCTTGCTTTGCTACAGCTCTGAGACCCAAAGTGTGAGTGACACGGAAATTGATGTATGTGATTACTGGTCCTAGGCAGGTATTAGGGTTCTCATAAGAATATCTGACTCGGAGCAGACCTGTAATAATAGTAGCTCAGAGCTGATGTCAAGCCATAAACGGATCGTCAAAAACGTGAGAAAATAATGTGAAAGCCATTGGGAAAGACATGGGCTCCTCCCTCCGTCCCCGCTTTTTCGTTAGCACCTCGTCATAATCATAAGCTATGGCCTTCTTCATTTACATTTAATGCATTTCCTACGATCACGAGTCACAAAAGCGCCTGCCTCTCGAGACTCCGACCAGCTCTCTCCGGTGTCAACCAGTACAAATAAACTCAATTTATGGAGCTGTAGTCGGAATTTGGAATTCGGAATTAATAGGCACTATCGACGTAAAGACTTTGGATGAAAGGCCCATTTCGACTACGAGGTAGGGAATGATTATGCCTTTGTGTGAAGACACAACAAAGCCTATAGTCGTTGTTGGATGGAGATGTTTGCTGCTAGGCCGCCGCACGGGTGTCGGATTGTGGGAAATCCTCGAGTGACCACTAGACTCAAAAGTACATGTGTTCAGGGGCTCTGTCGACAAGCCGCTGCTGCTGCTCGCATTTACCTCCAGCTTTTATGTACTTGTTCCTGGAAATGCATATTCCCAGCGGTTTTGAATATAGAAACACAAACTCCGCAGAGCTCTTGTTCTTGGCTTTAGATGCAAAGAACGACCTAGCTCTAAATAGTGCTTCTGTACATGCACTCAACTGTACTTGCAGAGAAGTATATATTTTATGCATACACTCTGCTTGCGTGTAAATAGCATTTAGGGTACTCTGAGCTACAACACGCGGGTATTTATGCCTCGGATGTTTTACGGCTTATCGCATGGTCTCTGATCTTTCCTGCCTTTCATCTCTTTAGCTCAGAATTAAGCTAGTTTGCACATATCTCGCTGTGTTACTCATATTAGGTTCATTTATGATTCAAAAGGTTTTCCCCAGTTTGTTATGATGATAGGCTTGACCTTCATCCTAGGCACGGATCCGAATCGTGATCGCATGGAACAAGGGTGACCCAGTTCGAATTAGTTTGAACATTGCTCGACCGCTAGACGGCCCAAAAAGCACATTCCGAAAGTAGTGACTATATAGTTGTTGCATAAATGGGATTTCTTTGGAAGGCTTTTGGGAGTTGTGTGCTGGAAGCCAGGCAGGCGTGTGGAGGAATTGAAGTGGGGCGAAGTGTTTGAAGAAATTGATAAAGTTAAGGGGTCTCAACAGCAGTTGTTGGTATGGACGGCATCAAAGGTAGAGCGAAGTGGCGGATGAGGAGGAAGCATAATAATACAAAGGCCGACTGGGTCTCCATATTGATCAGTGATCAATGGAATCTGAGTGACTGTAGCCAAGGCCAATCCAAGCTCCTTTGTGGCCGCCACCTACAGTGTCTGCATCTCAATACTCCACAAAGCCCACAATCAACTTCCAAATAGAAAAAAAGAGCTCTCAAAAGCCCTCACGCCCTCCACCTCAGTTTATGCATTAAGTATTTAGAGCCTTCCTGAACCGAAATTGAGTTGTAAATGAGCTTTGAACGCAGAAGATTCCAAACGCCATTGCTCTCAACGGCGGCAGAACTAACAAACAGTCTTGCATTATGGAACGAGGCTTGATATTTGATGGACAGCTCGGCTCACGTGGTGGTCATGCTGGCTGCTTTCACAATTTTTCTCGACTATTGATTTACGCGTACCTGTCACGCCGTGTGTTAATTCAAGGGAAGCGAGACAGCTTCACAAAACTCATAGCAGTAGTCCCGTCATTTCCGGATACTATGAAATAGATAAGCAGAGCATTTGCAGAGAAACGTGCGAATAAGGATCGATAAAACACGTGACTGACGAAGGATATCAAAGTAAAGTACACACAAATATATAGGATGGATAAGCAGAAATCCTGTGAGATGAGATGCGTAGAACTCTATAGCTGGCTTGACGTGTGTTTTCGGGACTTGTCTAATCAAATATAATATACTGTTTACTCGTGAATTGATATCCGACAGCTTTGAAATTGAAGAGGGATGGGAAGTCTAGATTTTCAGCATTAGCTGAAAGGTGAACTATGCATGGAATCCAGCATTGTTATGCCAACATTTGGCACATGGCTTCAGTCCTGTCGTCAGACTTGAAACCTGCTGTCAGGCTGAGTATTAGGATCGAGTCTCTCAAGCGTAGTACGTACACGGCCTGGAATATTTCTCATATTAGGCAAATTCTCAGCAGAGAGCACACAGGCATCTCTGCAGAGATTCAGGATTTGAAGCTGATGCCCTTCCCAACTTCCCAAGTTGGAGTATAAACAACAAGAAAGATGAAAATTGTCTATAATTGGAATGTATGGTCGACCACAGGGGACTGCTGTGAGATATGAGAGCTTGCTGGTGGCTTCCTCGTCTGGCTGGAAGTCATTACTGACGATCAAATGGCCAGGGCAAGGTCTTCGACGGCGGCCTTCTCTAATGGTCTGTGCTGAAATTGATAAAGATCTTGATTTGACTGCTGCTTGTGTGCACGACGCTCCAAATATTCCGACAGTATCATGAAGCAAATAAATAATGAGGCACTACTGCTGTCGGAAAGCCTTTTTCCATGCATAAATGGCTAATACTCGGCTAATCTGAAGTCATATAAGTAGGGCGCTTGTAGGTACTTAGGAAGGAATGCATGCCCTCGTGAGCAATGGCATATAGGCCCCCGTTACAAATAATGAAATGGACTGAAGTCAGAAGGGCTGAGGAGGAGAGAAAATGCCAAGCTGCGAATCTACTTTGCATTTCCATATGTGTTTTATCGAAAAGCTGTGTTATTTCATGCAAATAGACCTGACTCGCTCTCTGCCTTTCTGCTTCATTGAACTTCCAAGAAATCAAACCGGAAAGACGCAGAGCTGAGAGGGAGCAGAAGACTGAGTCTGTGGCTATGAACCAGGGAGCTCCAACAGCCGACCTATGCAAATTCCAGCGTATTTGTTCTTCTTGGTGATGACTGTGATGCCAGAGAGCATTCCGCTGTGTTGTTGTGTGGCTTTGATGGAAATGTTAATTAAGTCTGCCAAGCAGCAGAATAATTCCAAATATCCAATTTCAAAAGGGCTCAATTCTTTTTGCAGCTGAATAAGTCCACAGAGAGCCTCTTCTAGCGGGTCTGGAGCTCGGCTCAATTGACTTGTGTGTAGTTTTGGCAGGGGGCAGATTGGGCTTGGGCTAGGTGCATGGAAATCATGCATGATGCATGTTGCTTTCTCTGAAGTGCGCGAGAGCGGTGCTGAGACGAGGAATCCGGGAGCAAGTGGGAAGGGATTTGAGTAATGAGACCTGGCGTCTAAAGTGGCTTCTGTTCTTCTGAGCAGATGATGAGATGCGGCGGTGAGACGGAGCGGACCGGACGTGAGATTGGCGTGCCGAAGATCAGTTGAAAGGTCTGTGAGTACCAGTCCAGTCAAAAATGTCGCAAGACAAGCCCACCATTCAGATACAGGTAAGAATTGCTGCGGAAAGTACAACAGCTTTTAGCAGCTTGGCTACTCCAGTGCATCTCAAACAAGACAAACTGTACTGCGTCGGAAACCCAATTATTGTCAATCTCATGGTCCCGCAAACTGTGTCGCTCGGCGGCAGTGAGAACGGGGATGCACCCATAAGCCACTTGTAGACAGCGTGGAAACATATGACCCAAACCACTGAGCCTTGACATTTGTTGTGTGTTGCAGAATGCGTCGAGCCGAGTGGCGAGGTCGCCGAGTCATGAGTCCATTGAGGTCTCTCTGCTGTCCCTGACGAGCTTGGGTCCGCCGTTTGCCCGGATCCCTTCCCCAATCCACCGCCTGGCTGTGCCCAGCACCAGCGACGGCTCCAAGTGCTCCCTCTTCGCCGAAGAAGAAAACGACCTGATCAAGAACTTTGGAGCGCTGTTCAAGTTCCTGGGCTCGAAATCCTTTTCCACATCTGACATTAACGAACTCGCCTCGACGGAAGTTGTGCGGAAGTCGAGTTCTGAACTGGACCTTACACACTCCGACGTGATCTTCAGAATCCCGTCGCGGAGCTGCTCGACGCGCGTCTTTGTGGGTGACATGCCCTCGAGCTCCCAACTCCCGTCCCCGCAAGGCCGCCTCGGCTCCTTCACACCCGCTGACCTGGTTCGAACGGTGAACAAGAAAATGCGACAGCTCTACATCCGGAAGCGACTCTCAGTGGCCTACAAGCTGACTCAGAGCGGATTTGACCTGGTCAACCTGGTGCCAGCTCGAGCAACGGGAGGTGTAACGATTCCGGTGCCGGAGCCCGAAGCAGAGGCCGCCGGTGTCCGGACCCCCGCCAAGAAGACGCCGGCCAAAGAGCTGACGTTGAAGGACGTGGAGCGAGAGCGCGGCCGTCCGCTCTCCAAACTCGAGAGAAACATTTTCATATTCAATTGGCTCCATTCCTTGGACGAGACCTACGAAGCGGTTGAATAGGCCGTTCCGCTCGAATTCTCCGTCGCCAAACTATTGATACTTTCCCCGTAGCAAGCCCAGGCCGAGAAACGGATCCCTATGCATGCATCATGCTCCGTCTCGGGCACATGTGGTTCCACTAGAAAAATATTATGAAACAAAACCTTCTCCGCCGTCAGTTCCAGGAGTGGGGACTACATAAAATATCTCCGTACCCTGACTCACTCCTGGCTTCTGCTTGAGCGGACTTCTTTCCATCTCAAATTAAGGGCGACTGCTGGTCGCTGCTCATCCCGCCGACCAGTGGCTGAGCAGGAGACTCCGCACAAGTCAAAGGCTCTGCTGTCGCCGTGTTGGGTGTTCCTCGTGTTATACTGTTACTTGCATTCCTGGCTCTTCTCGGCGCCTTCCCTGTTCCATCAGTATTCTTACTAATACCTCCTAATCGCATGTTCTATTGTACGCGGACTCGTGACCAATAAACTAAATTATGGTTGTGAACTATTCAGTTCCGCTCTCTCGCTTACACTCTTTATTCCGACGCGTGTACTGGGCTAGGCTAGGAAATCGGAGCTGCTGGCAGGTCTGCAGAGCGAAGCTAGGAGCAGCTCATTGCATCCGGAAAGGCCATGAATCAAGAAATGTCAGCGTAAGCTCTGCTAATTTCCGGACCAAGCGCTCAGCGTCCGTCTCTCAAGAGCGGAAGATGAATGAGGCTGGAGGTGGAGGCCTGAGCTTCCGCCTGAGCGATGGGCAGAGCAGTTGTTGCTCAGGGTGGTGGAGGCGCGGGCCGGGATGCTGCTGATCGGCAGAGGCCATGGCACCCTTTCCTGAGAGCGGCCTCATTTCCGTGGACGACAGAGCGAGGGAAAAGTACTTTTCTCGCTCTCACGATCCCACTCAACTATTCACCAGTCAATGTTGTTCTTTGAAAACTTTCCGTTTCTGCCATTACTTCCACTGCCTGCCTTTTAGAGCTTCGCCCAGTCACGGCCGGCTAGCACACAGCTCTGGAGCAATCACGGCTCCAGCATGAAGGCGTTCTCCAGCTCGGATGATGGACGGGTGCTAAGCGACTCGGACACGTCCAGGGTCGAGCACGAGGACGGCCCGAAGTCCGGTGCAGGCGGAGAAGTGACGGATGACGGGCTGGCCAGCAGAGCCACTTTTCAGCCCTGCTTCTGAGCCGAGTGGAGAAAGGGAATAAAAGTCTAGTACATAAATTTGCGGAGCAATAAAAGAAAACTACCTTATTCTTCCCGCAGTCCGCGTCCGACATCTCCGCACATTCAGCCAAAACTGTCTCCTTTTACTGACAAGTTGGAAATAGAGAATGACCACTTACAACCCTTAACCCCAGCTTTTATTACTTATTTGATTTTCATACATTATGAAGCGGAGATTTGAGTCCGAGACCCTCGCAACGACCTCCGCCATCCATCCTCTCGCTCTCCAGCACCGTTTCCACTGAAATGCCAAGTCGCCGCTTCTCGACCGCCCAGGCTTCGCTTCAGACACAACGCCGTGGAAATTTGGAGGCTTGCTGCTGGAATTGATGTGAGTGGAAGCTATGATTCTCGGGCCGGGAGAGGAATTGCATAATTGCGGGGGGCAGGCGTGCGGTGGAGTGGCGGCGGTTCGGAGATCTTAAATTGTTATTTGATCGGAGATTTGAGGAGGGAAGCGATTTGGGCTGAAATCCCGAGATTATATTTTCTCCGTCAGCCTCCACCGACTCCCATCTGCTTAGAAAATTGTGATTTGGAAATGAACTGAGAGACGGGAGTGGTGGAGGGGGAGTGATGGGAAAATCGATTCCGAATCGGCACTCCAGCCTCTCCACCAATTCCAAATCATATTCCAATGGGCTCAAGTGGGAAGCCCTCAGACGCTCCGGCAGAATGAGTCTTTTTATTGCTCAGCTTCAGCCAGGTACAGAGCTCTATAATAGCAGCCTCCCTCTCGCGCTAACAACAATGGGCCTCAAGTCCGACTCCAGTACCTTGCTTCTCTCAGAAAATGCAAATTCCGAGCCTAGGTCCATTTAGTTGCCAAGTCTGGCTCTTGCCGAGATCATCTTCAATGAGGAATGCTGATCTGCGCTTCGCGCTCGGCTCATTTCCTCAGCTCCAGCTCGGTATTAGCGAGCGGGACTAAATGCCCAAATTCCCAAAGTACCTCTTTCTTCGGCGGCGGGTCTGACGGTCCGAGGCGGGGCAATCCAGTGTTGGCTGGAGCCACCAGTCTCACCCCTCACCTGACTCCCGTGGTGGAGTCTGCTGGAAAATACGATGAAATATGAAGCAAATAAAAACATTGAAGCGAAAGAACGCCTAATTTGTTTCTTGTGGTTCTTGGCCTATTTTTCTTTCACGGTCTTTTTCCCAAAACGTGATTTATGAACGGAGCTGGACGGGGAGCGGCTGTTGAGCTGCCGGAGTTCAGTGAGGCCGAATTGAGCGGCTCCAACAACGGTCCTCAACTCACCTTCATCATTTCAGCCCGCTCGTTAGCGGCAAATCTCATCCTTCAACCTCTACCCGGTCCAGTCCGCTGAATTCCTGACTTTCCGACTCCTCAGTTTCACAGAACCT
>VNWX01000432.1:0-22307 GCA_009869905.1 Ceratophysella communis | reverse complement strand
TCAATGCTTAACATGTGTACAATGCTGGAAAATGAATTTTAGGCTGTCCAGTGATTTACGGAACCAAACACGGTAAGCTGTGATTCGTGTAGAGGCATAATCTCTATATTTACAGTCGGACAATTTATATTTTTCTGATATTCCATTTTTGACTCGTAGTGGCCAACAAGTGGATTCGAGTTAACGCTCAGTTTAATACACGCAAGTGTGAGAAGAAATCCGATTGAAATCAAATATCCTGTTCGAGATCGAGACTTTAGCGTTATATTTCTACCGCACACAAAAACTTGAATCATTTGAGAAAAAAATCAACAAATGGACTGCCATTCCTTTTCTCATCACCCTAGATTAATGTAAGCACCATCAATACAGCAAAGTTGCACCAAATCATTAATGCAGATCTATGTTGGGTAAGACCAAGACCAAGACGCATCTAATCGCATTGAAACTTGAAACCCTAGTTGAGCCCAAGTACGGTAAATACGAGTTAGTAATTTTTTTTGTTCAACTCGGCTGAGCAATGTAAGGTTACTACTTTAGCAATTCAATTGACATTTTACTTTAAAGAATTATCCTGGCTAATGGCTTCCTAATCAATAACTGGTAGCGACTGGCAAAGCATTACTAAAGTGTTTTGACTTGCCCAACTGGGGTTTCAAATGTGAAATGCTGCAACTTAGCTATACAATTACCAGTTATCCTAGTCTTGCCAAAATATAAAAAGGCACAATAAATTGTCAACTTCAAAAAATGTAATTTATTTGAATTGCTGAATAAACTGACATAAGTGAACGACAAGAATCATTGTTGGCTATCTCTGTAATTTCTAATTGTTACAACGTTACAATCATTTTGTCACTATAACCAAAAAGACTCGAAATAGGTATTCAAAGTTCCAGAGATTTGACTCTGCACATGATCAAGATCCTGTTGGCTGAATAACAAAAAACGTTAGCTCCTGAAAATTATTGTCGAAGCCCAGTACTAGCAAGCTTACCTGACCTGCATTCGTGAGACTTTTACAGGGGCCTCTCGCCTCTCGTTGAGAACTATTATCGGTAAAAAGTTGTATAAAAGCCTGAGCGATGAGTCCAGTCCAGCATTAATCGCTGCCAAAGTCGAAGCTCTCATTCGAAATTTCACTCAAAAATGGAAGCACATATATTAATTATTATAAGTAAATAATTTTTAGTGTTACGACAAAGTTTAAACTGGTCCTAAGATTTATTTGTGCCTGCATAAGAAGCTCTTGTAGGCTTATCTGGGATTTGCTGCTCCACAAATAAGGCTAAAAGTGGAAAGCTGGCGAGGAGAAAGTTCCAAGAGAAAGTAAAGTGTCCAACTCAGGAAAGTCCACTCTAAGAAAGGCTTACTACGGCAACTACCGCTCGCTTTAAAACAGTAGTGAAGTGAGAGCAATGCCACGAGGCGTAAAGTTCGACTGCCTGGCTTCTGGCCAGACTCGGGACAATATTGAGTCACATTACCGAGCCAAGCAGCAATGGTAAGTTGTAATTAATTAAATATTTGAACGCGGCTGTTCAACAAGGATTACGCTTGTACCAAGTAGCTAATTATGCATCTGTGATGGTCACAATTTATTCCATGTATTATGTCATGAACCAGGTACAAGCACAACAAGGAAAGTGTCTGGAACAAACATCTTGGACCAATTCAAGGACGTATAGCCGGCATTTGTCAACAAAAAATAGAGTAAGTCCACGGTGAAAATTTATGTTGGTCTACAAGTAGATTTGAATTATATATTAGCTTTAAAGTTAAAATCTAAAATAAATCAAAATAAGAGATAGATAAAGCACTAAAGTTCAACAGAAACGGAAAATGTTTCAAAAATTTTATGAACATCTCTACAGCGTAAACTTTGGGTTTTTTTTCGAAATTTTCTACTCAGCTCTAAAGAATTTTATTTGTATTGAGCTTTACCTTTTAAGTTTTATAAACTCCAGTAATTACTAGACGGTGTGAAGTTGCGTGGGAAAAGGAGCAGAACGCTTGATTGCTTTGAAGGGACCCCTATTGTTCCTATCATTGTCCGTCCCACCATGGTCTCCAAATACTCTATAAAGTCAATACGGAGAGGAAATTAAGCATTATTGGCTTCTTTGACCCTATTTCACCATCGACCCTATCAGGATTTCTATGGGTTTTGGAGGTGATGAAAGAAAAGGCGAATGGGATTGTGCAATAAGCGTCCCGTCCGTGTTAGCACCACTTTTCCGGACCAGGGATATGATTATTAGAATTAAAAGCGTTCTTTGACGGGAGTCATAACATAAGTGGGCTCGATCGGAGCAGGCACCTCCTGGAACCTCGGCCTGATTTTTGCTTCCATTTCCTGTCAAACTCTGTAATTCTGTGTTCACTTAGTCTATCCAGAAAGTTGACGGACGGTGTGAATGAGTACTTACAATTCTGTCGTCGGTTGCTGCCACGGGAGCTAGGCTCAACAGCGGAAACGCTTCAAAAAGAAAGTCGAGCCTTTCCAAATGATGAGAAATTTTCATCGGCCAACATGAAGCCGCCTTCTGAAGAACAGCGGAGGCTCTTTTCACTCGGTAATTGAAACTTATTAAATAATTTTCAATATTGGGGCTTTGTCAGGCGGGCGTCACTAAAAAACTTATTTTCAGTTCTTTCTGAAGTTTTCATTTTTTTTCTGAAGAAAGGAAATTATGTAATTTCGATCAAATTGTTAATTTCGACAGGCCTTATGAACTTCGAATCAATTTCCTAAATTTTTATCTCAAACAAGTAGCAAAAATCTAGTATTTTGCTCAAAATTAGAAAAAGCTGTGAAAATCAATTGAATGATTCACAGGAATAACCTAATTCGCATGCTAACGCCCAACGCCGTATTTTAACTCTTAAAGTACTCTTTTGATATTAATAGGAATCAGCCACGACGGGTTCGGACGGTACGGGTACCTTCAAAGCCGCTATGATTCCGGTCTTCCCGAAACGAGATACTTCTACCCTCCAACCACTAACTCAGCATATGCTTGGAAACTACTTGACTCCGTCAGTAAGCAAAGGAATTTAATCCTGCCTCGAAGAACCGGGACACGGAATTTCTATCGCGTTAACGGTGCTGTGACCAAAATGGACTACGCGTCGTTCCATTATCCCTGAAGCAATTTGAACGATGGCTGATGATGTTGTAAAGTTGAATAGCGGTAGCCATGTAAATACTAAACTTGGGTGTGTTTATAAGGGGTTATTTAAAACGTACGTGTTTAATACAGCTATTTTATCATACGCAAGTGGCATAATACTGTAATATCGTCCCTTGTCGCAGAACAAACCTCCGTCCAAATGCTTTTTGAGCGTTATGTTCATAGCGTGCATCAAAGCTTGTAAATTTTCCAAGACTAGCACTTGACCCTATCTTCGAATGCCCAACTCTGCCGCTGTATTTTAAAAAAAAATTAACGTTAGTACAACAAATCATAGCCAAGGTGTGTAAATTTTGACATAGTTGTACTTAATTACCGTTTGACTCGAATAAATTCATCGGATTAAAATTTAAATGCATTTCTTCTCGAGTATACGTTTTCTGTAATACTATTTATGCTCGATGTTCCATTTTATATCCAGATGGTCGCCGTACGTAAGGCTAGTTGAACTGGGACAGGAAATGAGCCAAGCACAATTCCGGTGTTCGAATAAGGCCAAAAGTCTACCTTTGAATTCATTAGCTTTTATTTTGCATATACGTATTTGGAGTTTTGATACATGGCGAAAATGGTTCATACTTGATTCTCACTCGTAATCCTAATAGAAAGTGATACATAGTCAATATTTTGTAGTTAGTCCGTTTCTTCTAGCTACAGCATTGCTCTACATGATTTGCTCAATAGTTTTAAAACATCTATTCTTGCTATAATTTGGATATGACAGAGTAAAGAGTACAAGTAATGCTACATATATTTCGGGATAGACAATTATTATCCGTCACGTAGGGTTTTAGAAGAAACTGACCTCATGCTGGATCTTTGAGGGTCCAAGTGTGTCAAAGGAAGGACTAGTTATACACCTCCACACCCGAATCGGGCTCAAATCGGTCTCTGAAATACGTGCTACCCGTTGCAAAGACATTGAGCAAGAACAATCGTACCACTTCGCCAGTACACACGGCCTTACGATGGTCCATGCTCAATATGCACTGCCGGGTGCGGAGGTCATAGGGACAAGCGGGAGAGGTGAGGTGTGGGAAAGCTGTCGTATTATGACCCTATACTTTGGGACAAGCCCGCAAGAAATTGTCAGTCGGTGGAGGGTGCCTCCTCCGCCGCGGAGCCTAGAGTTAATGTAAAAGCTATGTTTCCTATTAGTAGAAGTTGGCGGGTCTGTGGGAGACATTCGCACTCACAGTTTCCCACCACGCCGTGTGTGAACGCCATAATAACAACAAGAATATGAATAACAATATTTGTTAACAGTCAGGCTTTCATGTTCCACCTCGTCAATGAGAAAGAAAGGAAACTGTTGAGGTGTGCATGAAAGAATCACATAGCTGGTCGGGCTTAAGAATATAATATTTTTATTATTACCAACTTGTACGTAGTCGTAGTAGTTCAATAGTATTGTAGTAACTTAAACTCTATTTTATTAGCTTAAGAACTTGAAATGTGGGCTGTGTGGGTGGGGTTCCTCTTGTAGTTCATAAAAGGCCCGTTCAATAGAGTGATTTCAAAAAAGAAGAGACTAAAAATGTGAACTATTGAGTGCTAGAAACTACGGCGATGTTGCTGGAGCATGGGACTTAAGTGCAGAAGCGGAGAAGGATCTAATGCGGAGCACTCTTTGATCTTGCATTTTTTATTTAGTGAATTAGCTAAGAATTTGGGGCAATCCCAAGAAGGAGGGCACAGGGTCCTGCTCCCTGCTCTCTTCCCTCAGAACCCAGGCATTTTATCTAGGCTAAATATTTTCTGCGAATACCTTCTTCAAGCGGAAAGGTTATCTTTCTACAAATTCCACCTGAAGATCAGTGCAATGCAGCTCCTAAGCGCCAGTAAATTTGCTGAAGCTGCCGTGGGTTCTGAGAAAAGGAGCCTGTGGAGTCAGTCGAGCTCTACTGCGAGTGCACAGGAGAGAGCGTAGGTACATTGTTGCTAAATTTATGTAGAAAGAAAGCGTCAATAGCTTCTGCTGCGGAAAAGGGAAAGCCTTTCGATACTTTGAACTTTCGAGAGTGATAAAAAGTGGAGGATGAGCTTGGGTCATCCGCTCTAAAGATCTGCGTAGGTCAGTAAATATTGTACACAATCTCAACTGCTCTCCAGCAAACTCGAAAATGGAAACACACACCCAGATAAGTCTGCCGAACTGTAAGTAACACGTATTGTCAGATTGTTAGTTAACATTAGTAATGCCTTGACTTGAGCCAGATCAGGAAGAGGAGCCATTTTGTTTCTGACCAAGACTACTCGCCTAGGTGCTTCGTGGCGTGGAGAAATGGGTAGTGTGAGGGAGAGTGACAAAAAAGAGAGTTCAAGCAATCAACATGAAGAGTGTAAGTAAGTATAGGTAAGACACTCTACGGTAACTATCTCGACCTGACCCAAAGAATCAGTAACAAGTCGGCGTCGAGTGTCGAGATATAATAAAAAGGAGTTCGAGGCTGAATGTGCGCCGCGTCAGTTGCCTGACATTTTCGCGTCCGCACCCGACCTGGCGTGGAGTTTCTCATCTAATCTTAAGCTGGGATCTTTGGTTGCTCATTGCTCAGCGTCCTGCCGATTTCTGGATTTCAAGAGTTCAGCTAAACTTTAAATAGCTTGCACATACGAACTAAAATATAGCTTGCTTGCATAACCAAAAGCAACTCCGGAAACGGGCTCTATTAATCGGCGAGAATTGGAGAGGAGACTTGGGGCAGAGCAATGCTTCAGGTAATCAGTGCGGATATGGTCAAGATATGGGTTGTTGATGGCTGCAATGCCGAGGTTTGCACGTTTTTCAGAAAGCTTCCTACGCCAGTGTCGGTTTCATACGAAGCTCCCTTGAACAATCTGGCCTGGGCCAGGAAGGAAAAGTAACTAACTAGAATTAGTGGAATTGAAGAATCACAAGTCGTTCTACCGAAATGTGGCAAGCGAATGTGTGGATGCCGTTTGGTTAGGTAGTCTGGGTGGATGAGAAAAAGGTAGGACGAAAAGTGATGGTTTCAGCAAGTGAAAAGAGAGTACGAAGAAAAGTGGGCCACGGAACGGAGATGAAAAGACGCATCCTCGCTCTGCCTACTATACTGCCACTGCCACTACTAGTTGGAGTTAGCAAGCAGAAATTCACGTTCTAACACTCAAGATCAGCTCTCCTGCTGGTTTGTAATTCCAGACGAAAGCCGAGAAGACAAGGTTCTGAAAGATATAGTTATAGATTGAAGAAAAATCAAAGTGTCACGACTAAAAGAGTGAGCACGCAGTTCCGAAATCCCATCTTTTCTAGAATCCTACGACGTGTGGAGAGTCCAGTTCAGAACCAAGAGCCGCTGCCCAGCTTCGAAGTCAGGCCTCCTAAACCTTTTCCAACCACATTTCCGACTTTCCCAACAACGCTCGAGGAGGCAGTGGTGAGCTTCGCGACGAAATTGGCGTCACCTTCTGGCATACGCACTTTCGGCTTACTCGGTGCTGGCGTATCCTCGTCCCCACCCTCGAAATTTCTGCAATCAAATATGCTACTGTGTGTATACTCAATTCGTAGCGTAGTACTAGTAGCTTCACCCCGAGAAATCATTTAACCCAGGCACCTACCCGTCGTCATCACCTCGGGATCCCATAGTAAGGGCACAAGTAGCTTCTTCCGTCGCCATTCTCGCCGCTACCGACAAATATGTCTTGCTGTTCAGCTTATCTTCGGTTACTCCTTGGAGCTCAAAGTCGGAATAGAGCTTTTTCGAAATATGAACGAGGCATGTGCACTGATAAGGATGGAGAGAATGGTCCAGTCGGTCAGATAACCAACTACATAAACTTTGCATCTGGTCTTTGTACCACAGCTGTTGGAGGACACGGATGAATATATAATGTATAAACGCTCACGAAAAAGAACTCCGTAGAAATGAGTTTCGAAAGTTCTCACCTCGAAGAAATTAATGATCCATAAATCATCGTTCACTTTGGTTCGTATCTGATCCATGCAGTTCCGTATAAAGTTGACATAGGCCTGACCCAGCTCACGTCCGGATCCAGACACATTGGTGAAGCTGAGGAGGGAGCCAATCAGTGAGCCCTCGTCATACCTCGAGAGCTTGCTTAGCGAGCTTTCCAGTACTGACATGAGCTTGGCAAGAAGGGCTTGGGTCATGGAGTAGGAGGCTTTGTCTATCAGATCGTCGATCTTCGTGTGATACTGATGCTGTGAACAAATAAAGCATTGAAATTAAGCCCTGTTTCGTAGCTACTTCCGACTCATAGACCATGTATCCTACCACATCAATCCCGTCGACAGCACAGAGCTTGAATGCTTGGTTCTTGGCATCCAGAATGACGTTGATCATGGAACACATTTCCGCAGGAATGTTGTAGTCAGTGGAAACGAAGGTAACGCCCTTCTTGATCCATTGCTGGTAACTTGTGTCCGTTCTCTGAATACAAGACTCAATCATATCACAGGCCATCAGTTTCAATCGCTGCTCCAAATGACAACCAAACTCCGCATTTGGCCAATGTAGATCACGAATGAATGCTTGAAGAGCATCCAGTTTCCAGAACAGGTCGTCCGACGTTGAGCAACCGTTTCTACACAGAAGCAAATAGAGATTAGAGAAGCTTCCTGCCTCGAAACGGAGGGATTGAGCTTCGTTACCCTTTGGGCTCCCAGCGCTCCTTCTCAAATCCCTTGTGAATGGACTGAGCAATGGAGGATTCCATGAGGTCGACGTATCGGACGACAAGGGGAGCAAACGTATCCTGCAGATGCTGGTGAAAGCGACCGTTCTTCAAGTTGTCGTCACTGCGAAGGTAGTCGTTGAGGATTTGGAAGAGTGGAAACGCGTCCCAGGTGTCGGGTGGCTGCTCAGCAAGTACTTGGTCCATGTCCACAGCGAAGAGGGACCAGAAAATCTCGGCGTGCTCCACGAGCAAATCGCTGAACCATGCAAATGCCTGTAACCCACGGATTTAAAGCTCGTCTCAAATCCCAGAGAAGAGCCAGACAAAGCCCAGAATATTTTACATAGAAAGTGTTGAAGTAGTGAATAGAAAAAAAAATGATGGAAAGCACCCATTGCTCAAAAAATGGGTTTGGTAAAAATGGGAAAGCCAAGTTTGAGTTTGGAAGGCACCATACAACTTAGAGCCTTGTAGACTAGTCTAGATACAATCTAAATAGTACGAAAGCTTGAAGCAGTCAATTATGTAAGCAGAGTGAAAGGTAGAAGAAACTACGAGACGTGCATCTACATACAGACGAATATTGGGCACATGATAGATTTCAGTCGAGGAATCTTCTCTTGATGGAAATAAAATAAGCCGACAACCAGTTCAGCGTGAAAGGAGTAATAGGACGGCTCCTGGGAGAAAGGAACAAGGCTGAATTGGATGGATGAGAGCGGGTCCTGCTACAGCTCGTCATATGAGCATCAACTGGGAATGATGAAGCGCCGAAGCCTGGAGCCATGATGTACTTTGAGCATATGATTTGTGGAATATGGGATCATATCATTTTCTCTTAAAAGTCACCCAAGGGTGAGCGGGGACAAGAATCGAGTTTACAGAATATATTAAAACCATTCGAGATTACAGAATGACTTTTCTGGAAGAACGGAGCGGAAACGTCTCGGGGCATCGGAAACCAATGGGAGACTGGGGAAGGGGACTCTACTTGTGAGTGAACGTGTTTCTTTCGGAGAAAGTTGTCCCGTGGAAACTCGTAACCTCATGCTCGTGGCGTCGTGCGCCCATCTCATCCCTTGGGGTGGGAGGGCCGAGGATCCGTGAATGGGTGGGGATGCGTGGCGCTTTGAGGTGGACTGGTTGCCGGCAAGCAGAGAGTGGCGAAGAGAGAAAGGCACTTACTTTGTCCTGCACTCCGGGTAAGGTCGCGGGGTAGGCAAGGCGGACAGAGAACAAAGAGAAGATGAGACATGTGGGTGGGAGGGGAAGCGAGCGGTAGGAAGTGAGTGAGGAGGTAAAGTAGAGAATTCGGAAGAACTCACCCCTTTGCGAAACTGTTAGCGCGAGACGCGGCGAGTGAAGAGGGAGTTGGAGGGCGGAAATGGCGAGTTTGAGGAGGAACCAAAGAATTGGGCCAGCACGAAGGGCACCACCGAGAGAGAACAGTCAAAGCACCAGAGAAAAAGATTACAGACGTCAGACCAGAGCTCAGTGGCAGGCACTCCGCCTCCCGAGCGATGTGAGCGGGGAGGAGAGAGTCGTTATGGAGGGCGCAAAGTGGACATTGACACGGGCTCACAACAGATTCAACCACCCGCAGAGTGAGCCCCTGCTCACTCTCCGAGAAAACAAGGAAACAATACGGACTCACATCACGTCTAAACACGAGACAGGGAAGCCCACCGACCTAAGACAAGCACATTACCTCGGCGTAGTGGTCCTCGTTCTGCTGCAGCAGGTCCACGCACAGCTCCGCCAAGTGAATCAGCTCCTCCAGCCTCCGGCTTGGCACCAGCTCCTGACCCTCGGCGTCCTCTGCAAAAACACCATCACGGATCAGTAACTTCGAGTCGAGCCTGCTCTCACTACGCAGCTCATTAGCGAACCTACCCGAGGCCATTGGCGTGGGCACTGGAGAAAGCAAATGACCATGTTGGTGGGCACACAAAGAAGTAATTGCTCGATCAGTATTCAGACAGACACGCTTTTTAAATGCACAACTTTCCTTACCATCTATCCGGGCTTCATTCGAGAGCTGGGTGTAATTTACCAACGCGGCGTTTTCCAGGCACTTTTTAATAACAGTTCGAGTTTCTTCTGGCAGAACCGGCGTCACAATGTCCTTCATCAGAACCTGCCCAGAATCAAAGACAATAGCACTGAGAAAGTCGCACAAAATACCCGTAATGTTCGGAGCTTGTCCGGCTGGGCTTACCCGCTCGAGGAGAGAGAGTGTGGCCTTGAGAGCTCCTTCAGGGCGTCCGAAGGGAAAACAGTAGCGGAAGTTGGTTATTTGATTTTCCAAGAGAATCCGGAGCCGCTCCTTGACTTCTTGGAATTTCTCCTTCTCCTCATACGTGACCGTTCCGACTCCGTCAGGTCTAGACATTCATCATTACGTCTTTTAGTATGCGGCTCCCGCGGGAGTTCGGAGAAGAACAAAATGTGCCCAATTGCTTCTCATGCTCATAGGAAACGTCGAGAGACGACGAGAGAAGTGGGTTGTGGTGGTGGAGCAGCAGTAGACAGTCGTGACATGCTCGAGCCTAGCGCTCGTCCTTTCGCTCAGATTGACAGATTAGAGAGATCAGAACAGACCGAAGAGACCGAGTCGTGGTGGGCGAGAGAGTGGGAGAGCAGAAGAGGGACCAAACAAGCATTGGGCATATTTCGATCGAAATTGGAAATTACATACAACCAAGACGTGGGCAAGCCATTTTAGAAAATGCAGAGAACTAAGAACTAACACTCATTCATTAGACAGGAGCTTTGAAGAAAGATGAGGAAGAAGAAACGGAAGTCATACATGTCTAACCTGTTGCCGTGAACATGGGAAGCACAGAATGCAAATGAGTAATGTATGAGCGTGGGGTCGATCATGAGGCCCCGCTCCGTCCGGTCGAGCAGGTCGCTCAGATAAACCAAATGCCGGTAGCACCCCCGCACGCCATACCTCGCACAGTACTCATCCAACACAAACACTTGGCCTGGGCTGAACCAACCCTGCAACCAAAAGAGACACACATTAGCTCAGCCACTTTCTCCGCTTTCACCAACGGCAGTGCATCCAACCAGAGAGCAGTAGGGGTCGTTGAGACGAAAGTCCAATGTCAGGGTCTGCAGATGACGGAACATGGAGTGATGGTCGAATTTACAGGGGTCTGCAGAGATGTACTCCTCCATTCCATGTTTCCGGGCTCGGTCGGCATCTGAAAACAGAAGGTCCCATCCATCACAGTTCTTATCTGACCGCCTCCTCTCATGTCAGAATAGTAATGAGCAAACCTCCTTGGATCTTGGAAATGGTGGAGTTTTTGGCGGCAGGAGTCAGTGGAGGAGTGGGCTTGTGAGCTTGCCCTGTGGCACGGTACATGGCCATCACCCACAAATGACTTTCGTTTTCATCATCACAGGCATAGAGCACACTGTCCCCTTCCTTGACGGCGTTGAAGAAGAACCGGCCTCCCTCCAAATCTATGCATGTAAACAAACCAAAAGCTTTACAACCCTGAGCAACAAGAACCCTGAGACTCCACTACAATAGAAGTGAACTGAAGGAATAGGCATTGGAAAGAGGAAAGAGAGACACATACCCATTCCCACCATCAGATTGGCTTGAAAGAGAAAGTAAGTGTTTAGTTTAATTTCCGTGATTGGAACAAGGCAAAAAGTTGAGAGAGAGAAAGTTGAGGCTTACCACTGGCCTGTTCGATGTAGTCCACCGTATACCCGTCTAATTGCATCATTTCAGTTGGTTCGGATTTCTTCTCCTTATAAGAGCACATGGCAAAAGTGTATTGCGAAACCTGGACTAAAATAAAGTAGCGCTTCTTCCATTTCTTCCAAACTCCCTTTCCCAATGCGTACAAGTACCTGATGACAAGACAACGAATTAGAAACTACGCTAGGCCACTTAGAAAGGTGGGGCCCTACCCGCAATGCTTCATATTCAGAGGTTTGTCCATCCTACAGGCTATTTTGATCTTCAAATCCTGATCAGCCGCGTTTTTGGGAACATTCATTTTGTGCCACTCTGGAGCCTGGATAGTCAAACAGAACATTTCAAAGGTTTGTGCATTCATAAAATCATGTTATTCATAAAAGCATTACTTGGTCAACCTTATTGGAAAGTGGCGTAGGCCGAAGTACAACTTTTCCCAGCTCTTTGTCCTCCAACGCGAGCATACCCGGGTTCTCGGTGTAGAGCTTTACTTTCACTGTGGGCAGGGAGTAGTAGGTAGAGAAATCTCCTTGAGTATCCCACCTTTCGCAATTAGAAGTTGTATTAAAAAGCAATATTATTACTCAGGCTAGTCGAGACATGCCTGTGTGGGCATTTAGCCGCCCACGCCCAGGGGCAGCCTATTGAAGCCACGAGCTCCTTTCAAAAAAGCACTCACATGGGCTTTGATGCCTCTGCCTGATCCGTCTGGAGCTTTTCTCCGCCTTCTACTTCCATCGTGCAGTAAACAATTCGATTTGGTGCGAGGGACTTGAGACCTTTCACCTCCATGACGATAACCTGGAAGAAGGACGGCTGGGTGAATCGAAGGCTGAGAGTGGACGACTCTTGTATGGGAGAAATAGAAGGTGCTTACCTCGAGCTGAAACGTGAGCACGACGTCCATCTTGCTCAGCTGCGTGTCACTGTCGGCTGACTCTCCTTCCAGCTTGGCCAGTGAGGCTTGAGACCTGGACCATCAGGAGAAACAAAACAAAATCCCTTGAAAAATATAATGTCGAGCAGAAAGAGGACCGACTCATCGGTTAGAGCCATGTCGTGGACAGAGGCGAGGGTAGGCAATGAGGCTCGGGACTGACAACACTAAGTGAATAATTACCTTAGAACTGAGCTTCTCCTGATTACAGTGCAGCAAAAGAACACAAAGAGAGAAAGCGAGATTAGTGGAGAGGAGAGGAGAGCAGAGCCCTTGACCACCTCTAACGGCAGTCGCTATGACCTTCCATACCTATGATTATACTTTTTTAGATTCTTAAGGCCGTATTTGGAATCCGTTGAGCCTTTGGAGACAGGAAGTGACTCGAGGTTGGCCATGAGAACGTTGATTGCCGAGCGGCATTCTTCGATGTATAGTGACTCCATTTCCTTCAGAACGAAGCGTGGCATCAGCTTCCGGTTTCGTTCCATGTCCGACACCTTCTGCCGCCGTCCGTCCAGTTCTCTGCGAATAGCCGCCGCTTGTTCGTCCGCCGAGTCGAGCTAAGCAAAAATCAAGGTTAAGGTTAATCATGCTACTTCATGCATTGGGCTGGATACACAGAAAAGTGAGTTGGGAGCTGAAAGTCCTCGGATATGCGTTGAAATATGGGTTAAAAAACTTCTGAAGCCGCATTATACAGTAGTGTGTGGAAACCTTCTGAGACCGTTGTTGGGAGTCTAAATGTGGGCTTATGAAGGAAGTGGAGAAAATTGATTCGAAAGGACCCAGTTCCCAGAGGAGATGAAAACAGAGTTTTTATCCTTATCTCACCTGAAGAGCATTGAATAAAAGTTGGTGTTCAAACTTTTTCACGCCCAGAATCTGCTGAAACATGTCGTATAATTGTTCCTTGGATAAAATTAGTTCTGAATGGAGAGATTGCTGAAGCCGCGGTCGCTTGGTGTCGTCATCCCCTTTGAAAATACAATCAAACTTGGCCATCCATGAGGCTAGCACAGTCTCTTTGCTCAACCCGTCTATTTCTGGCAAAGACCTGTGGAGCGAGAAGTACAAAGAGCTGATTAGATCTCAAGCACTGTCAAAGCCAATACTATGGGACAATAACCAGACCACTCCAATTTAACAGAGGCATGCATGGAGTAAGCATCAACGTGTATTGTACGATCATTTTAGTTGAACTGGTTCTCGCAGTTCAACGCTGGTAATCGCATTCATTTTGATATTAACTATTGAAGCTATTGTCTTCCATATCTTGCTTATGATCTCGACTCATGATGACTAAATTGTACTTAGGACAACTTGCAATGAAATAAAGAAGCGAAGTGTTTTGCATGTAGTAAGTTTGGAGCTTACTGGAAAATAGAAGACCGACAACACCGAGCTGATAGCAGCGGTGTAAATCGGAATATGATTCGCGATAAATATAATCAGGAAAGTTCAGCAATGCCATATGGCAGGAGCTGATAGAAGGCAGAGTATAAAAGTTGACTCGTTAATTAAATTTGCCCCACTAACCAGTAACAAATTGGTCCTTAATACCTGGATCTCTTCAAGCGAGCGACCGCTAATTGAAAAGCCAGGACTTGACGCCAGAAAAGACAAGCTGTGGAACTTACCGAACCCGTTTCTCGACATTGTTCTTGAAGACCTCTCTGAAGTCATGATGTGAGCAAGCTCCAGCTTGAACCATCCGAAGTACCCGCTCCGACTTTAGAAAGACTTCTGTATAGTTATGGACAGCATTCTGGAATGCTTCATCAGCCGCTATTTGGGTGTCCCCTTTCAAGAAACTCTGCAGAAAGCGCATTTGGTTAGCAAGTTTAGATGCGGACCAGAAGGCTGGGACATGGATGGTGAGCTGTGAGTGCTTACTTGAAACCGCGCTTGGATGGTGTCCAGTTGAGACTTGGTGACTTTGGTGTGTCTCTTCGTCATGTCTGTGGGTTGCTTGGCGTTGAAGGGATAAGCCACACATCTCGAAATAAAAACATATAGCTGAAGTCTTGTCTTCCGCTGCTCTTCTTCTCTCTCCTGCTTTTCCTGCAAGGACCAGCTCTTTGAAATAGTCATGCAGCAGCAGGGCGTAAAGTAAGGATCAAGGCCAAATCTCGAGACCGCACAGAAGAGGCTGGCCGAAGGAGAAAGTGAGCTTTCTCCCTCACAAATCCAGGCCAGAGACACAAATTGAAGGACATAAAACGAGAGAAGAAAAGGGCCGGTGGCTGGAATGACTTTCTCTCCGCCCGGCCCTTTGCCAGTCTCGCGCTGAATATTGCAAATGCCAATTGCCTGAACAAGTACGTACCTGAGGATCTACGGAGTCCGTGACCGTCTTTTCCGAGATGAGCGAGGGAGAAGGAGAGGTTGGGCGAGGAAGGTTTGTGCCGCGGACGGGTGTCCCACTGAGACTTGTATTGCCGGTACCAGTCGCCGACCCCAGGCTGCCCGACGTCCCACCCACGCTCAGCGTGTCGGTGGAAGGGGTTATGCCGGGCGAGAAAGACCGGGTGTGGTGTGAGGGCGGGTGGTGGGGGAGCTCGAGGCTGGGAGCCGCGGGGGCCTCGTTGTGCTGAAGGTGGGCACGCGGGTGGGCCACGGCCAGCGGTTCCCGCTGCTCGTCATCGCTGTCCTCCTCCGAAGAACTGGGATCAATCATGCCGCCTGCAATCATAACAAACACTTATCTTTAGCACCCGACCCCGACTCATTAGCGCATGGCGGTAGAGACACTTTTCTACAAGGCGCCACTCCAGCTCGAATTCTTACACTCGTGCCAACTGGAATGAATTAGTCGGCCAATTAATGAGGGTTGAACATGCAACTCTGTCCGAGACCCGAATTGTTATCCAAACACAAGTCAGCGTCACCACCTAAATACCTGGTGGACTACTGGAGCTGGGCTGGGCCACGATGTACAAGTATCATGCCGGAGACGCGTCGGAGATGAGAAGTTAATGATACGGCGCACCCTGCCCTCGAAGCATGAATAATAAGGCAGAAGTGGCTCTAGTCTGTCCTAATTTCCTAAACGCTGTCGTTAGGACAATTAGACAGAGAAGAACCCACGCCCTGACTGAAGTGCACTTTCCCTTAATTTGGACCTTGCATTCCATGCCCACCCATTCCTTAGTGTTCTCCCATTATTCCGAATTCCAACTCAATCAGCTTCTCTCAAGTGTCTCGGGTAAAACAGCTCACTTGGAAATTAAGCTCCCCAGTGGAACCGCTGCTATTGAGATAATTAAAACCAAATGCTTGTCCATACTAAGCCTGTCAAGTGCTTTTGCTTGGACTTGGCTCCATTAATGCTACTCATGCTGAAAGTGCGGCTCCCTGCTCCCTCGAGCCCGAGCCCTGCAAGCAGTCGGAAAACTTCCTTCACTCATTACGGCAGCTTCACGTCAAAGGTTTGACTTGACTTTTGTTAGAGAAGCTTCCTTCAGATTGCTTTTGTTAGATTGAGTGGAAGATAATTGAAGCGTCATTCCTATTAACTGGTACTGGGGCTCTGACGTCCTACTGGAATGTCGAGAGCATCCGCTCTGAACTTTTTTGTGGCATTCCAAACCTCCTCCGCTTCCCTAGCAGCCATTTGCCCTTCGACTCAATCTCGCTCGACATCCTTCTCCAGTTATGTGAATGGGAATTGGAAAAATCAATCGGGATTTTAATAATAGGACGGGAAAGCGCGTCGACCGCAGAGAATAAGCCGCGTGTCATCCTGCCTTTGAAAGCCCATTCAGCCCCATGATCTTCCGCTTGAGAAGCCGAGAAGTGAGGAATATCTTTATGTAGTAATAATGCTCTCATCTCCTGCATTCCTTGAATGTAAACTCCGCTCAATGCCTTCGCCTTCCATTTGTTTGCTCAGAAATTATATTAGACGCCTGGCGTTGGCTGCTCAAGTGAGTGCGGAGGGGAAGAATGAGATGCACAAATTATTAGATTACAGCACTTAAGAGAAACCGGGAGCGAGTGGGAATTCAGGGAATGCTTTCTCCTTTCTTCTTCCATTTTCATGAATTAAGGACAGTTGAATTGAAGGCCGAAGGAAGCCTAGTCCACTCTGGAACTCGACCCACATTGCCAAATTCTTCAACCCTTCCCCCGAACTCAAATTCCTATGCATGCCTTCAGAAAACTTGAATCATATACAACTGTAGTAATTCTTTGTTTCCACACAGTCAATCACTATCACTACTGAGCTACTACCAACCACAAGGAGAGATTCCTATTGTATGTATTTCCTCTTTGTGCCCAGTTTTTGAAGAGCCCTGAAACCGAAGCCGGGTTGAGCCACAGATCTCAAGAAAAATCCCCTAGACTTTCTCCTACTTGGAATGCATGCCTCATTCTCAGATCTAAAATGTAGGCCAAGCGCCCATCCGCCCAGTTCGAGCATTCCAGAGTGAGAGCGGAATATAATTATGGTTTTACATGTTGTTCGACTGAGAAAGTGGACCTTAGACGTGGAGCTATTTCCACAACGCCATCATCATTCTCTGAGTAGTTGGAAAATGCTTGGAACAGGAAGGGGCTGACATCTGAAATGCAATACATTAATAAATATGCGAGCATGCAATGAGTTGTAGGTAGGCGAGTGCGAAAGTCGAGGAAAAACCCATGCATGATTCCCTAGTATTAGAATACATTTCCATAGAGCCGAGCAAGTGTACCTGGTATCTCTAATAGGCATCACTCCTCTGCCAGACACGGACGCCAAATGCTGCTGGTGCTGGATATATTGATATCACTTTCGTTTATGACGCAAGGAGCAAACTGATTCAATCTCGCAGCCGGTATACAGACTCAACAACGCCTTTCCAATGTTCCAATTGATTTTCAGATTAGGAGTGAATCCTTCACTCCCGCTTAGTCATAATGTCAGAGTCTCAAAAGAGTTGATTAGAAATTAGAATGGTTGCTTGTAACGGGATTTCCCCCATTTCTCCGCCCTATTTACTTCTTAATTCCTAAGCGCCGCCGTCCTTTCTTGGGCTTCTTGAGAAATATATAAGCTCAGCTAAACGTCAAAACAAACAGCAAGCGTCCGAGCGGACATGAGTGTGTTATGCACAAGAGCCGTCTTCTGTCCGAAGAAAGAGCAAAGAGCCCTCCACTTTCTCCGAAGAGACCTTCTGGCCTCCTGTACTCACTCACTCACTCCCTATCACATTGTATGCACGTACACACACAGGGCTAAATGAAGTAGTATCCTGATGATATTGATTATAAATATAGATTCGCTGTCTTACACCCTTCTGGCCGTGCTCTCAGCCCGCCCTCTCTCCAGTACACCACTCCACATAACGCAATCCGAGCTACTTTTCTACTCACTCTCCTACATTGTCCTAAATATTTTAATACCACAGATCAATCTCGTTCCCAGAGCAGAGTGGCTACTAGCTACAATATTTAGTGGAGCTCCCTGGTTGATGCTTCCATTCCCTGTACCCACTACTGCAGCTTCTATTCTGCTATTCAGTAAATGAGTGATGCATGAGGCCGGAAATTGAATTGGGAGAATGTGATTGTAGCTTGTAATTCGTAATGAGTATGTCAGAATGCTGCTAGTGAATCGGAAATGAAAGGAAAGCCTTTGGACTGAGATTGACTTGTTACTTACTGGCGATGAATTAGTGAAAGTGTCCCTGTTCCTTCGGTGAAAGCGATGGGTGGGCTGGCGGAGGTGGGGCGGGTTCACGAGGATTGAAGTGGACTTGAGCGTTGTCCACAGTCGATGCTCGACGGCGGGACGTGTGGTCCGGGTGCCCTCATCACAAACTGGGTCGAGGGAGCGGACCGTGGGCGGAGGGCTGGCTGGAGTTGTGCGAGATGGAGAAGCTAGCACGAGAGCTCGACGGGTAGTGTTGTTCCTCCGTGGCCGTCTGATTGTTGCCTGCTCCTCCTCGTCCTGCTGGCCTCTGTGCGAGCACTACTGGCTTTCACTCAGTCCGACCAAAATGGAGAAAGTGGGGTTGAGGGGCACTCCTGAATGGAAAGAGCTCTGTAGGACGCTCGGAAGAGCAAGGACGCATGGCAGAGCGCCTGCAGAGCTAGCGGGTAGTGCTCAGTCTCAGCAGCTCAGCCCACACGTCTTGGCAAACAGCAAACAGCTATACGGGCCGCCACATGGACTCCGACTCCTCCGCAACTTACGAAAAGAAAGCCAGCTTTGGCTGCTTTCACATTCCTGTACTACGCGAACCGGGACTCAGAAATACGGCCACTGAGTCACACACTGTGTCGTAGCTTAGATCGAGCCGTCGCTTCTGCTCTTCGTCAAACCACAACTGACTGACATGACACTCCAGCAGCTCTCCACACTCCAGTTAGCTTGTCGGGGGAGGAAGCGACTTAGCACCAGCAGATTTCACATAAATGATCATTCCATTAATTCCACGTCCCCGCTTGTTTCTTGTACCCGCAGCTGATTAACGCCCCCGCAAAGCCACATTAAGTCCCCCATTCCTGCTCACCCAGCTCAGTAACCGCATTCACCTGGCTATGTGGTTAGCTGCGGCTTGTGGTGTCAACGCCGCTCCGCAAAATGTGAAACTTAATACTGACAGTAGCATTGTATTTTTCGAGCCCGCTTAAATCTACTTTTTAAATGCGTTTGTTAATTCATCTCTTTGAGTTTATTGCATTCCAAGTCAAAGAGCAGAAGAGCGACTTAATCTGTAAGACCTCCCAGCAGGTAGGATACTTCCACACTGTTTTGAATCTACAGCTTTCAACGTGCAATGACCACCTTGAGTCTGACATCATTCCCTTAAAGTATTCTCGAAGCCCAAACACATGTTTAATGCAAGGTTTACGAGCGAGAGTAACGAGGGTGAAAGCCAAGATTGCTGAACAACTGCCAGGAGAAAGTGCGAAGCAGGAGACGCATAACCGTTGTGTAACCCATATGTGCTGTGGCAATAATATCTAGCGTTGAAACTCAAGTTGTAAAGTAGAAGTGATTAACTTAAATTGTATACCTTTGCTTGCTGAAAGGATGGTTTGGGATGCCCAATGACTTGGCACCTACAAAGTCCCCCTGCGACGCAGAAGGGGCCCTTCTAGGCTTAGAATTAGTTATGGGGATTAAAGAAATCAGAACGCCGGATTTGATACAGCGACAAAGTGAGGGAACAACAAAAGCAATCTGAACTTTATGGCTCAAGTACTCACCAGAGAAATTAAAGTTATGCTCTTGAGCAGTCACATTTTCAAACACTTGCAGCTCTCGACTGCTCTCCTGGTGAGCCTCCTGCGGTTGAAACAAACTACCCGCATTCCGCATAACAAATTCATGAAAAAATATTGGCATCAGCTGTGGGAAATAAAAGCTCAAATGACAGCCAAAGCCTTAGCTGCTGCTGCGGAGTCTTGCATATTAAACCAAAAGCGTCATGATCTCGCGGAGACAGAAGAACTGCTCCCAGCTTTCGCAATCTATTTTTATTATGATTTCGTAATTTAGACATCTCTTATGAAAATAAATTGTTCCTAGGTGTATTTCTGTGTCGTTCAGTGACTACGCGTTATAAATGATTGTTTCCTTCTGGTTCTCCATCAGCAGTATTGTCTCCAATAGACAGTGCACTTCTTATACCGCCTAATGACAAACTGCAGAGCGTCAAGTTGGAAATTATAAGTGATGGATACTGCAGCTTACAGTACCTAGCTTTTTATCCTTGGTTCCGCAGTTTCCTAAGTTGCATTAAGCGGCAGGAAATACTGTAAAATTACTTTTCGAAATACGTCGCGGCAGGACGGTTCTTGGTTGTTATTATGGTTAGATGCTACATTATTAGGTGAACTAAAGAAGTTAAGTCTTAAGCTCAAGTTAGGTATTAGGTTAGCACAGGCACTCATTAAATAGAGGGATGCCCACTGCGCACGGATACCCTTTACCCATCTGTTTCCATCTCCACCTGTTATTGTTACATTATCATTAAAGCTGACGTTAGTCATTTGCGTCATGCCTATTTAATTTGTGCTTATGAGAAAGCTCCGGTTCTGTAAACCATGATTGGGTGCGGTATAATCATATAAATATGAAATAAACATTCGGTATTGATGTATGCACAGATGATTGAAACAATAGTTCCGACGCTGCTCCTCTACATTATGCTATTTATACACTTTCATTTTATAAATTACACGCAGTACCTAACCTACAGTCGTAGACCCTCGTATTCATTCAACTCTGCAATGCCATACGAAATTGGAAATTGGAATTATAAATTATCAGGAGGACGCTTTAGCAGCGTAGATACCGTTCCAATTTAGCAGTCAGCATTGCTCAAATTTTTATTGGAATAAACTATCGGCGAAATTAGTTAAATCCTGTAAATTGGATACAATCAAGTCAATGGGGTTTTCAATTTTCGTTAATTAATCGAAATTGGAAATCAGAATCCGTTTACGAAACGTATCTAACGCGAAAAGCGTAAAATCAATATTCCTACAAAGGCTATGGAAATGGGCACTAGGATTAGGATTAGGATAGGACGTAGCTACGTCCTATCCTATCCCGTAGGCGTAACTGCGAGGAGCGAGCCAGCAGCATGCATGAGGAGAATCAAATATTTGTGGCGGGACTCTGTTAAAATATTTCGTGAACAAGTCACAGGAAAGCCCACTTACCCTTTTTTCGTGTTTATTTCCTGTTCCGCCTCTTCTGATTCCTAATACCCGGGTATATTTTATATTATTTAGTGACAGTGTCGCTTGAACAACACGATGAGCAATTTAGTGCGCCACGTTGTTTGTGGCATTTCCGGTGGCGTGGACAGCGCCATTGCGCTCTATCTTCTCAAAAAGAAGGGTGAGTGGCATTCAACATTTGACATTATGCATGCACCAGCCCCAGTATCTTCTTACTTAAGTTTTTGCGTCTGCGTGTGATTTTAGAATGATTTAATAACCTGGATTTGAATCTAATTTTGCTGCATGAAAGAATTATTGGGCTGTTCAAATTAAAACAATTAAAACTCAAAAATAAAGCATGTGTGTCGTGTTAAGCTTAGCACTGTTAAGCTTAGCTAAACGATGAAATCAGACACCCGAGTGCCTAATAGTTGTGCTTATACATAATAACATAATATGTTTTCTTATATACAACAGTTCATTTATCTCTTTCTCGCAATTGAAAATAGGGTTTACATATTATAGTCGTATACGGTACCGGTACCCAAGCTTCTTATTAAATACTCTGTTGTTTTTAAATTGCTATTATAGTGTCCTGTACTGTGTACTGGGCGAGCGGTCATATCTTCCTCTGAAATCACCCAGCAGTGTTCAATTGAATTCGCCATTTACAAAGAAACTGGGCGTATAGAGCACATACACAATACTAGTTTTACTTGGTATCTGTTTGTTGGGATTTATTGTCCAAGACATGATAGGTACAGAATACGAGCAGAGAGTTCAAAATAGTCTTTATAGACTAGCCCAAAGCCTAAACGTCAAGCCCAGCCCTAAGGGAATTCGATGAAGAACTCATAATTATTGACTTGATTTCGCATTCGGTTACGCGGTCTCGGTATCCTAAGTGCATGGAGCCCAAGTTCATGTTTTTATTGAAAAAATCGCTTTAACTCTAACTCATAGTATCAAATCGAAATATTCGATTAATAAGTAGGTTCAAGAATTAGAAAATTTAGTCGCGCAGTTAAGGTACTGGCCGTTAGTCCTCACTTCCAGGTATGACTGACTGGTCTCTATGTGCAACACTTCCCGCAACGTACCAATGCCATTTAGCGGCACA
>VNWX01000431.1:0-22359 GCA_009869905.1 Ceratophysella communis | reverse complement strand
TTTGAATGAGCTTGCATGCTCAAATAACAAGCCAACCCCAAAAAAATAGATACGCTTTACGAATACGAAACGAACTCCTCCCTCCTCCGAAATCCGAAGACTCAACTCCACTCAATTCACTTTCACTACTTGAATTTAAGAGGAGTCGAGGAGGGTGAATTCAACCAATATTTAAAGCCATATTATAAAACAGCTTAAATTAATTTTCAACTGGATAATTGATGCTTTAATAGTTTAGTTAATTGTATGATTTTACATTAATGATTTCAGGTTTGTTCTTTTTTTTTTCTTTTTTTATAAATCTTTTTAAATTAAAAATGCATCTTTTAAAGTCTGAATTTCCATTTACTTATTCCGACACCACGTTACGTTACGTTACAGCCTGGTTTTCGACGGCGAAGAAGTTAAAATTGAGTAATTAAACTGTATAATTAAATCGTACTTGAGATAAGTACTGGATACTCTACAATAGTAAATATTATGTAATATGTGGCATAGTTTTCATTGATGCATATCCGTGCAAACCGAGTCCGACCATATTTAAATTTTTCTAATTAAGGGAATTCATCCGTTTAAATTTAGATTTTTTATTGTATCCGGAAAGTCTCTGAATGAACTGGATACTCCCGGCAGTGCACCGCGACCGCGAGGCGGTAACATACCAGTTGGACAACCAAGGGCTTTCTATAGGTGCATGGATTCCTATAAACTTTCGGTTTCATGATGATGCTTCCTACAAGTTGTATACATAGGTACCGAAACACGAACGTAGGCTAGCTGACGACGACGACGTCGTCGTCGCGTCGCGGGCATCGGGCATGATAGAGAGCCGCGGAGCATGCTGGGACATGGGACGAGCAATTATTATTGGAGATTCATTCTTCAATTCCGAGCGTAGCAGATCCCGAGTTTCTTCTTTTACACACTCACCACCATCATGTAGTAGACTCGCTGCTACATAATGCTGCTGCTGGCATGAGCCGAGTCAAAGTAGGACGAGTCCACTATTCTCCTGCCCTTTACTCTTACTCACTCGACGACAACACAACACACACACATCCGACTTGTCTTGTCACTGGAGTTCGTTCGTTCGGTCGGGTTCAACCTAGCGACTGCACCTTTAGCTCATCAAATCACAACCGCAACTTTTTCGTAGGCCGACCCAAGCTCAGCGCCTTAGGAAATCCGGCAAGTTTGTCCAAGCCGAGCTTCTGTTCAAAATACTACGCATACAGTGCAGTATTTTCGGAGAGCAGAATACGGTAAGATGCTCCAGACAGACTTCCCCGACAGCATGAGCGTTCCGTACGAGTCGTCCTGTTTTTTTATTTCGTGTAGCGAGGGACTCGAGCAGGGAGCAAGTGCGAGGAGTCCGAAGTGAGTGCTCGGAGGAAGAGAAGCAGAAAACGGCTCCTGAGGACGACGACGACGTCCATCGACAAACACCTCGGACACAAAGACAAGGTGACATGGTACACTTAAGATTAGACGTTCTGAGCAAGTGACGAGACACCCAGTGTCCGGGCCGAACCCCGCCCCTCACTGTGCTCCCTGAAGGGGTCTACATTGGCGGGATGGGAGGGTCATCGAAACCTCGCCATCGAAGACCGTGATGACACTATCTAAACTCCATGAAATTAGTTATAATTCTGAATGAACTTTTAACTCCGCTTATTCATCCGTTGAAGGTCATTTTTCCTGGCCTGGGAAGTCTAGTCTATTCATTCCAAAATCTAAAATGATTCGAACCCTGGCACCTGCAGCAAAATCTCAAGGTAAAATAATACCAATATTCGCACTTCTCATGTCACATGTAGTTAACAGTTAAGATCAAAGATTAAGACTTAAATATGCTGCCTGATGCCTTAGCCTTTTAGCAGGTATGTGATCGCCTTTGCCACTACCTTAACCTAACCAAAAATTGAACATCGAGATAATTTGGATATGGTTAGAAAATGAGTTAACGCGGCGAAACTCGACGGCGCGCGCACGACACCACTACTCTTCCAATTTCCATCTTCCATCTTCTGGTCGAACAGTAGAAAATAGCTGTCAGCTGTATCTAACTTAAAATTTAAGCTATATACTAGAAAAGTATATTAATATACTTTTCTAGTATATAGCTTAAATTTTTGTGTCCTTTAAAAGCTAGCACATAAGGGCTATGACCTAGGACGACTTCAGATGCGAAGCTTTATTCCGTAGTCTTAAATCTTAACGGCGGAACGCCGGTCACCGGTATATTTACATTGAAATATTCTATTACCGCGGAAATGTTCATACACAACATGCTGTTATTTAGTTATTTTATAGTCGTTTGTTGATTGTGCTAGCTAAGCCAAGGCCTAGTTCGTAGTTTAACGCGTACCATTTAATGATCAATTGAAATAAGTTAAGTTAACCCTTATCAGTTTCTCCGGTCACTCACACAATTCGTATGCTTGGATTTGGATTGAAATTACAAATAATGATGCATTTTGTAGCAAGCACGGCGAAAATACAAGTTTTATTTGGTCTCTCTTTATTTGTTAATATGAGCGCCAATTCTATTACTGATCTGCACGTACTGTCATACTAATTCTTTCAACCGAATACCTAGTTTCACTTTGATCGACTTCGAGTTTGATTCTCGAGTTTGATTCTCACGAATTACTGTTAATCAGCGGTAAGATATAAGGTTACTGATACCTACTGGATTCATACAAGGATATCAAAAGGAGGAAGTGGTCATCGTCGTTACTTTAAACTTTAAAGACCCCGATCATATCATTACTTGTGTCTTGTGTGACTAGAGCAGCCCAGACCCAGATTAGCTCTAATAAACGAATTCTATAGCATTACTTGGAGTCCAGACCAGAGGCGAATTTCCAGTTTTCCAGGATAATCAATATTCAGTGATGATCTTTTCTTTTACACCGGCCGAGCATGTAGTGCATGCATGCTCATTCATTCCGACAGATTTCTTAGATCCGGCTTTGAATAATGTAGACAAAAAGATTATATTTATTTATTCAGCTGACAACTGCCCGTCCTCTTTCCTGTCCTGCTTCTTGTCCAGAATTCTAATGTTAGATATTACCTCTTTGAAGTTTCTGACACATCGTCGTTCGGGTCTATCAAACTAATTTGAAAGTGGAATTTAAAAAAAAAAAACTTCAAGATGCATAAACGAATTTTGCTTCTACAATAACATTAACGAAAGCTCTAAACATATCATCCACAGTTTTTGTGAGTTTGTAGTTCGTCATTTAGGCTTGATTTTAACCCTGAGATTCAAAACAGATTTGTGATTTGTATATGTAGTGCAGTAATTACAGGTGAACACGAACTCTCTTTGATTCTACTTTTATCGAAGAGTTTAATTTCATGTGTCAGACCTGGTTTGTTACACAATGCATTAAGCATTTTGAAAAATGTAGTATCACAGGATTTGATCTGAATCTCAGTATTAAATTCTCTATTGTATTGTGCATTGTGTAGTCATTTCTGGCATTTTTAGTAGGGAGATCTTGTACGCCAACTTCCGCTGGAGCTGCTTTTTTACGTATAAAAAAATCTTGTTTTTTACTAGAGTAGAAGCAGATATCTGGGCATTTGGCATGAGGCTCTGGCATGCCCGTTGCCCGTGTATCTTGATCTTGATGATGAGAAATATAACAAAGTGCCATGATGGGTTATATTAGTCTTTTAGCTTCAGGTACCTGTGTAATGCAATAATGTAATGTTTTTCGTGAACACTTTTCAACTTGTATGGCAGGCATGAGCATGAGGTATATAGGCAGGATACATAGTATTAATAGGTACCTATGCTGTTGTTGAGAGCCTACGCTATAAGTAAGGCATACTTGTATTGCTGGCGGCGCTGCTGCGCTCTGCGCTGGCTCTGTCTGATTTAACTAATCTTGAATGGAACCCATTCTCTGCCTTTAGACTAAACTTATAGCTGGGATTTGAGATTTGAGAAAAATTTAATTAAGTATAACAGAAACATCATACGGGGCTACCCACGTGTTGTATTTATACAATGCAATACATTAACTTGGCATGTGCTGCGTTTATTAAAACTAGTAGTTTCACTGTGTGTGAAATTTAATTCATGACAATTAAATGGCAATTAATTGTAATAGTGGGATTTGGTTTGGGGTTTGAACCCCTGAAACTCTATGAACACCTGGTCGCGGTCAGGCGGGAACGGGAGTAGGAATACTACTACTTTTTTTGTATTTACGCGAAGTTATGTTGGGGATTGGGGAAGTTTCTGCATTGACTTAAAGTTTATATAGATACGTATTTTGCGTTTATTGCAGAATCAGTCCAGGCACCAGGTGTATTTTGTACGAGAAGGTTAGTCTTATTCTCACCTTGACATTGATTTGATATTTGATAGTTCATGTTAGATCTTGGGTCGGCATTATGCATAAACTAGGTTTAATGTTCACATGAGAATGATAGGGAATAGGGACAGACCTGTAGGACTAACGCCACGAACTAGAAACTAGAACTACCATATAGAATTGTTAGAGCACGGCAACATTTCATGCCACAGCATTTAAGAAACACAAAGAGGAACAGGTGCCTTCATTATCGATTGATCTTTTTTAATGCTTCCAAGTATCCAACCAACCTACGTGGCAGAGGTTCGGTATTCGGTATGTATGGGGTATGTTGTTGATTCCCTTTCTCGGAAGAAAACTTCTAAAACTTTACCTCTTTGCGACTAAAACTTGGAGGCATTATTGTTAAGGTGAGGAGTAACGCGTCTTTCGAAAACGTACGAATTAACAAATACGGTACACATAATTGCTGCGTATACAAAAACCAACGCTACTCTGACCAGCGCACACCAGTTTGCTGGTAGTAATAGGTAGATACCTAACTTAATAGCGATTACATAGTCATGAAAAAAAATTGGCACGAAATATCATGAAACCTGTAGTTCTATTAAAGTTTTGCGGAGTTTCTAGGTGATCTCCGACTCGGATGTTATATGTATGGAACAGACCAGACCAGACTATCGCCATTTGAGCAGAAGCTGAAAAGTAGTAAAGCTGTAAGTGAAGTTTCAGTGAAGACAAAATAGTGCTTTCGCCCTGTGCTATAGAGCTTATACATATGAACGGTTGATAAAAAACAAGAAATTTTTTTCGCATCGGCAACGCATAGCCTCTAGACTGGAAGAGAGGAAAGGTTGATTCAGAGATGATACAGAGTTATGTCATTGTGTTTCGTTCGCACCTTCTTCATCTCCCCTGGTATTTTATACATGTGGTGTAGTTTTATTTGATGGTTTTTACTATCTACGCTCTACGCTGATACGCTTGGAGATGAGTAGTTGAGTTGCTGGGTTCTTCTCTGGTATTTTATCACAAAGGAACGGATGGAATGAAAACGTAGCGTAGCGTAGTAACAAGAAATTCTGGATGGCGATGATAAATCCTCTTCCACTCGCTCTTTAGTACTTTTCTGAGCATTACAAAAAATCAAGGTAGGACAGGACGTACCGGAGCACAGACTTAGCAGCCAGCAGGTATGAGGTATCTACTCTCTAGTTCCTATGTATCTACGTACGTAATGTAGTTTTCGGCATGTAAGATATAAAACAAGCAGTATTTTGCCTGTTGATCGTGTTCACAATTCTCTGCTCTATTCTGTGTTCCCTATTCCCCTAGTTGAATGTATTGTAATTGACAGAATCCAAGGGTACGAGGTACTAGTCGAGGGATACATTTTGCCCTTGAACATTTCTCCAACAGATATGTTATATGTAGCTTTGAGCTCGAGTCTTGCGACTATACCCTGCTTGCGACCCTGATCCATGATCCATGAATAGACGGAAAGCGAGAGAATACTACGAAAGACACAAATGATTAGTTTGGTTCGGATTAAATTTTATCAATGAATTCTGGGTCTCTCTAAATCTCAGAAAGGTTCAATAAAGACCAACAATAATTATTGGATGCTATCTGAAGTCGGTTAGGTGTTATTGTCGTTTACATGGAGTTATGAAGTACACTGCTCAGCCTTGAGTACTGCATAAGCCGTTACGGACTCTTGACTTTTGACAATATTTAGCTTGCGTTGGATTCCAAATACTCCGGAAAGAGATCTGAACAGCAGGTCCTCTCCTCTGACCGCTTTTATCTCAAAGTTGTTAACGGTTGCCCATGCACATACTTCAAGTTGCGTATTCGGTGTGCTGCATTAAGGTACTTAATACTATATCTGTTGTAATGATAATGGACGTCTGCATTTAGATTGGGAGAAATTCTGAGCAGAAGAGCAGACTTTCACTGGCAGAATTCATAACATGAGATTATGGAGAAAGGTGGTTTAACACGAGCATGGAGCATGGAGCATGGCGTGAACAAATGAAGGATCAACTTTCTCAGTATTTTTGTTTGCACTTCCAGCGCAGTCGTATTAATCTTAAGTTGTAGTCTGAATCTCGCTGAATGAATCATACAAATACCTACCTAAAAGTAAACCTGACTCATGCCGTGCCATCCTTGCGCTGTGTCTTTTAGGAAATAGTAGGGGTGTCTGTTTCCGGATAGTAGTGGGTTCACAAAATATTTTACGTGTAAATACTTATAAGGAAGTGCGTTTATTAGCACCATTAGAAATTAGAACCTACATTTTGGCTGTCAACTGTCGCTAGTAGGTTTAGGTTGGTTACGTTACTCAGATGTGGTATGATCCTAATTAATTGGTGTGCTGAATATTACGTTTTGCATTATACTTCTCACTATACATATCATCTTCCGCCAAAATGAGTTGGGGTTTGTGGTGTTGTTGTTGTTAGTACTAGGTATACTAAAAACGCCCGGTTTTTTAGTACTTAGGAAGTAATAAGTAATGGATTCCGAGTCTTATTGATTAGGATTCTTCAGACAACAGACACTACGACCGAACTTTCAGTTGCAAGTCGTGTCGTAGAACAAAATATATGAATCGCATGGCTTTATTTCTAATTCTATCGGGTTAGGGTGATGCCTTATGATACGGGCACGTGAGATTTTCTACTATGAAGCATTTCCCATGTCCTTTGTTCTCAATCATAGTAATGTCTAGCCTACGTGGTTCTTGTTCTTCTTGCTCCTAGTACTCATATTCAGTACTAGACGGAAAATCTTGGGGTCGGGTCACCCGTCACTAGAAAGATATCCGCGTATAACAGCTATTACAAATTACAACAAGTATAGAAGAGCGAGCTATCCAACCTGATAAATTTTAAAGGGTAAGGAAGGTGAATACTAGAACGCTACTCAGCACGTGGGTTTTAATCATTCAATCGAGAATCGTGAGAGGATTTGGGGTTTTATGTGCCTTTTGATTGCGCGAATAGAATAACTTCTATTTATCAGTATAGTGCTGGTTGCTGGTGTGTTGATTAGTATACTAATTTTTCTGGAGGCTGATTTATTAAATGTATTCGTATTGGAAATTGGAAATGAGTAGAGAAAGGCTCATTATTACGCAATACAACGAGTGAAAGGTAATACAGGCTTATGGCTTAGAGCATTAGTTCAGATACCAACGAGTTATATGCTTTAGTTTTGATTGATTCTGAATGAATATAAAAAGAACCATATGCCTGTCGTTCAAGTTCAAGTATTTACCTGCTTCTTTTTTGTTTTTATTTCTAGGTGAATGATTTGGCATCTCGTTTGCTTACAACAATTGTTGAAGTCACTACATCATTAAAAAAAACAGGTCATCCTCGTCAGTTTCCGAATTAGCAGTACATAATTCGACTAAAAATGCCATAAGCCACTAGCCCTGGTGACAAATCACAAATTTTTCCGTATTACTTCTTCTGTAAAATTTATCTATGGGACGCCGAAGAGCAGTTGATCTTGGGAACAATGGTAAGATTTACTAGATCATAATTATGTATTGATGGTTGTTCTTTGGAGTTAAGTTTTTGAATAGAAAATGAACCACATATATGACCCGGAACCGGTCAACTGCGTTATTTTGATTTTAGGACTTCAGCAATTAAGTTTTACCGAAATGCTCTATCCGTGGTCGTGTCGTAGCAGTATGATTAATTAGATAAAGTCAAAATATTTTTTGCTTTTATGAAAATCCATAGCAAAGGACATGGAAGCAGACACCAGGACGAGGCAGAGAGGTGGTGGGGTAGCTAAAACACCACCTCGTCGTGGTGTATCAACTCGAGGCGGACGTAAGCAAAGCCCAGCACCACTTCCGCCACTGTCAGTAGAGTCAACTTCCGATAATCGGGCAACGAGCAGCTCAAATGGCCCATCATCTACAACCATGGGAGATGTCAGTTGCAATAATGGAATTGGTAGCTCCAGTAATATGGATAAGTCCAACCAGGTGTGAACTTTAATCTTTGATCGAATTAAGTAGTACCTACGTTGTTTCTTTTCTTTGTTTGTTTGTTATTATGTAAAAATAAAAAAAGAAGAAAACTAATAGTTTATACATTCTTGGTACGTCATACGTACGGAAAATGCTGTAATCCTAAATGAAGCTTCTGCATCATGTGGAAGTCCTCACGAATTTAAGAAACATAAAGTATTAAGTTTAGTTATTGCCTTGGGCGTATGTAATTAATAAACTTTTTGTATTCCCAGGTGATTCAAAACGAAGCCACTCCAGTAAAGAATTCCCGCGATGGTAATGTTGCTGAGCCTGTTACACCTTCTAAAACGGCAAGTTGTGTTTTTTCTCTGAATTTTATGAATAAATCTATCTAACTCTAATCTATAGAGTATCTTATTGCCTGGAAACAGTAACTCTAAACTGTTTTTTACAGGGTTCCCCAAAAGAATGTAGCAGTGCAAATGAGTCTTTCAAGCGGCTTCCAAAGAAGAGAAAGTTTGATCTTTCGGATTTCGAATCTACAGAAGCTGAAAAACCGGGCGGTACAAGTTTTACTTCTTCAGTAGTTTCGCCTGTTATACCCACCGTCGCAGTTAGTCAGCCAGTAACAGCAGTTAGCATTTTCTCATCTAATCAATCACACATCCATCAGCAACAGTCAAATTCTAATACCAATTATGCTATTCATTCTGGGCCGGGACCGGGTAGCCCCCAGCATGAACAACATCCTATTTCAATACAATCGCAATACCTACAACACTCACATCAGCAACATATTTATCAACAGTCAACAACTCAACTTACAGCCCTGTCTTCCAAATCTATTCACCAACAGCAGCAATCCCATCCACCGGTCATAGTAAGCCCCAACCTGCACAGTAATAGCAACAATAGTACTCCCGATCCGGCATCTCAAGTACCCTCTTCATACAATAAATATAGCAATGCACCCATTTATGAACAGCAATCAGTCCATGTCCAGCAACAATCAAGTATTGTGAAACCAGGGCTTTCCTATTCATCGGATTTGCAGGCTTCAGGAAGTATAAATAAAGGCGTTATTTATACCAGCTACTCCTCGTCTCATTCTAGCTCGTTATCTGAACCCCAGCATAGTCACCCACAACAATCACCATCCAATTATAGATCCTCTATTTCACCACCTGTTCATATTAATCATGGACAAGGGTTCGACCATGGTCACATAACTGGGAGAGCTTCGGAGCAACCCATGGATCTGGGATATCGTCCTGGTTCTATTGTCATCGGTACCCGGAATACGAGCAATGGTCCTATTCAAGTCCATATGCATCATCCACCAATTCAACCACAATATCAGCATCAGCACATTCAGCAGCAGGGAAGTACACATTACAGTTCCACAGTTCATCAAAATATTAACGAATACAACTCCCGTTCAAGATCACCATCCCCAGCTTATCATCGTACCGCAATGTCCCATCAGGATCATGCTTCCCCTGATTTGCATCACCATCGGTCGATTCATCAGTCCGTAGGTCATCCACATCAGCAGAAACAGTCGTATTCTCCCACACCAAGTTATCATCGTAATTCGTCTGAGCCGGTAAGTCGAACATACTATAGTTGGATTTGGCATAAGTGACGGTATCTACTGAATTAATTTGCCGACTGTTTTTAAAAATATATTAACTCTTATGTTTAGATTCCTGCATCGCAACAACAGTATCATAAACTTCAACCGCAGGCCCATTCTGAGAGTACGGGATTGAATTTGGTCCTTGAAAGACCGAAATCTCCTATGACGCAGCCTCCGACGCAGTACATTTACACAACCAGTGGAGGCAATACAATTCCATTGACAACTACACCTGCAGAAGCAAACTTTGCCCAAATAGCTCCGTTACTCAATCAGTCGCTACGAAACCAAAATCAAACAAATTCGCAAGGTCATCATATTTTATTGAATGAAAATTTAGTTGTGACACATTGTTCAGAAAAACCTGGTCAGGGACTGAAGCTCTCGGGAGCTCCAGGTCAAGTCATTCAACATCAAATGCAAGGTGGGGGAAGCATTTCTCTGGGAACTGTTAATCAGCAGCAGCAGCATCGAGAAAGAGAGCGAGAACGAGAGGTTGAAAGATTAAATTCACGGCAATCTTCACGATCCAATTCCATCGATGCAGCGAGATATGAAAGCGTTACGAAAGCAGATACTCACGGGCTCCAACTTCCTGTAGTGCCATCTTTTCCTCCAAACTACCATTTTAGTGGTACCGCGATCCAAGTAAGTTTAATTTGAGATTCTGAGATTCTGACGTATTTCGTGTAATCAAACAAACTGGTCTTTCTTAAACTTAGTGTTCAACGTTACTCGCCTTTAGAATTAATTTCGGTGGATTCGAAGCTTGTAATAAGTTAGAATTCCAGTTCGGAATGTCAATGCAATTTGCTCTGCACATGGAAGCCAGTAGACTTCTTTCACTGTTGTAGATCTAGATAATTGATTTGATTCAAATGTGTTATTGATTATCTAATCGATGTTAAAATAGAAGCAGTAAAGATAATTCGTTTGTTTCTCTCAATACAGGTAACTCGAGATGAGGGCACGGGAAAAGGCAAGGATAGATGGGTGCCGTCCAGTAATACAAGTACAAATAATCCCACCAATAATGCCATGAATATGGTTCGTATAAAGGAAGAGTCTGAGGAAGTTGAAGTTCTGTCGCAACTTTCACACCAAGCGAGTACAAAAAGTGTCATTTCTCATTCCGTGACACAAAATCCACCGGTTTTAGATTTGAGAGAATGGAAGGCTCATCGTGTTCTTGCGAAGCGAGATGATGTTTATTTGCCTGGAATTATTGTAGCCGTGAGTGGGCATTCAACGATTACCGTCGCATTTGATGTGGACGGAGTCTCAGTCTCGTATACCGATGTAATCCTCTCCAGTACTTCTTTCTATGATATTGTATCCGATGCTAGCCCCACCCCGCCTCAAGTAAGTCTATTCCTTTTCTTGAGTATTTGGTAGCTAATTACTCGCAAAGAGCGTAGAGCGTGTCTTCCTATTTGAACCTTTTCTAACCATTTTCTATTTGAAATTTTTAGGTCATAGTAGGAACTAAAGTGTGTGCACGTGTTTCTCCAGAAAATTCTCACTTTGTAAATGGAGTTGTGACAGGCCAAAGTGGGTGGCCACCGCAATACGTCGTTACTGTTCAGTCAGCGCGTGGAACCCAGGAGTATACAGTAGCTCGACCGAATCTCCGTCTCCTACTTCCGCCATGGTGGGACGAAATCAAGGCTATAGAATCCATCTATGCTCTTCCCCGTGGAAGTTGTAATGCTCCATCCAGCAACCCACTCTCTGAAACAAGTCCTGTGAATAGTCAAAATACAAATGCCAGTAACATCACTCAAAGCGCCAGTAGACAACCTAATGAACCCTCGCCTGTCACACATTCTGCAGCTAGCTCAATTCACAGCGAGGATCGTAAGCGTGTGGACTATGACTTCGGTGAATCGGATGATGATTTAAGGAGAGAGGACATTCACTTCAATGAAGTTGCGATGACGATTGGTGGTCGAGGTGTTGGTGGTTCACTCACTCCTGGTACCCAAATCGGAAGTAGCAAGTGTAGCAGTGTCCAAAGTCATATGAGTTCATCAGGAAGCCTTATTGGCGAGAGAGGCACTCCGAGAAGTTCAGCCACAACTCCTCGTTCTCAATCTGGAACTCCGCACAAATACAAGAAAGGTGACGTTGTATCTACTCCAACTGGAATTAGGAAAAAGTTTAATGGGAAACAGTGGCGACGGCTCTGTTCTAAAGAAGGCTGCGGGAAGGAATCTCAGCGGCGTGGGTTCTGTTCCAGACATTTGGGATTGAAAGGAAAACATTCAGGTCACAGCTCTAACTCTTCTGGGCAAAAGTAAGTAATTATAGTCAACATCGACAGTAATAGGTATGTATATTTATTCTTAAAGCAGTAAACTCTAATTTGTTTTTATTATTATCAGGTCCAAGTCCAAAGAAAGCGAAGGAGATAGCTCAAGAGATTCTCTGGGAACGTCTCCAGGGAGCTCCAGGGATGTTAGAGTTGCTGGGCGACACTTTGATGCTGATGAAACTGATGCTGCTGCCTCATTAGTGAATCTATCCAGATCCACATCGCCTTCATTTTCTCCGCCGTCGTCTCAAAGAAGTGGCTGTAACTCTCCACGCGTCCTTCAATCGCCACTCACAGTCGGATCAAGACACAATTTATTCATGCCGATAGCTGGTGTCCCTCACACGTCTCCATCTCCAGTTCCCACAGCTATCTCATCCCCAGCTTGGATCCAGACCAAGAATGGTGAAACTGCAATAGTAATTCAGAGCAGCGGATCGTCGATCGACAGTAGATCTCGCTCTGTTATTCGACCTGAAATCGTCCGCCCTAGGCTAACACCAGGTCCAACAAGTGTTATACAGATGTCGCCAGTCAGCTCCTGTTCTTCGTCTTTGGGCTTAGTTGCTAACAGTACAGGGAACACTAACAGTAATCAGCCTACAACTATTATCACATCGGCTCATAATGCTACTGGTCAGACCCAGCATCAGCACATTGGAATTGTTATTGCTAATACGTCCCGAATTTCAATGGGAGAGAACTCAGTGTCCAATCAGTCTACTGTAATCCGAGGAACGAAAATTGAACCACAGCAGCATACTTATGTTACCCTGTCCGCCGGTCAGACACTGAATGAACACGGTGCGCGGACCCTGACGACTACTAGCTCAACTCCAATAAGTTTACTAACAAAGGGGGGCCCGATGACCTTGACTCCAATTATGGTGCAGTCCTCAGCTGGGCTCAAGTCTCAAGTTACTCCTCGCTTTATTCATCAACCTATTTCTGTAATTCCTTTTTCCACAGTAAATAGCTCAACACCAACTCATGTAGTTCTTGCACATCCTATTACTCCAACTTCTGTGATGAGCATTTCCGGTGGTCCACAAAGGCAATTGGTTTTTACGAGTACGGGCAGCATTGTCACTACATCTGCAACCACAGTACCGACGACTATGATCATGTCGAATCAAGGAACTCCAATAACAATCCGTAAAACGCTTGTTCCAATGTCAACTGCAACTGCAGGAATGACTGTCATTGCGAATTCGAGCTCAATCGCCTGCCCTCCAAAGACATCACAAGGTGCTATTACTCTAACTACTACGCCTACTGCTATAAGATCAAACATAGTGCCACTAAATATTAATGGTGTTTCAATTAATGGAGCTCCTGCGTCTCCGCCTCAGCTAATTATTCCAGAAAATTCCAGTGGATCCAATGAGCCAAGTGTGCTACTAGTGAGACCAGGTGCCAAAATGGATGGGATGCAAGCTAATATTATCCGATTGGTCGAAGCCTGTCCCACAACTCTATCCAATGCTATTCAGCGATCCTCCATTCGTGCTGGCTCCAGCTCGGCAGATGCCACAAATTCCTCGCCAAAGTCAGAGAACATCTCGCAAGTTGCCACAATTTCTACGCCCTCCAACCCAGCTCCAAATTCAACTGAAACGAATGAAAACAGCACTTCGCCAAAAGCACATCCTTGGCATGCTCTCTTGCCATTTGTTCTTACTCCAACTCCATCTCCTCCACAAACAGCGACTACATCACTAAATGGAACACCAGATTCGCCGGCTTCAGCGAAAGAAGGCAGCGGTGGTGGTGGGCATGGAGCGGGTGACAACGTGGATTTATGTCTTCCAGACATCAGTGAAGAAGATGACGATGTCTTTGAAGGTGTGACGGACGCAGTAGCTAATTTCAATGGTGCGAAGAAGAGGGCCCAGTCGTTGCCAGTAGCCAAGGATGATTTACTGAAAGAACCGGAGAGAGTCCGGCGACCGATGAATGCTTTCATGATATTCAGTAAAAGACATCGAGCTCTCGTGCATCAACGGCATCCGAATCAAGACAATCGAACGGTTTCCAAAATTCTAGGGGAGTGGTGGTATCAACTCGGCCCCGAAGAGAAGCAGCAATACCACGAGTTGGCTTCGGAAGTGAAAGAGGCACATTTTAAAGCCAATCCAGGTTGGAAGTGGTGTTCTAGAGATCGTAGAAAGTCTTCTAGTGGAATGATACTCCCTGCTGATGGGAAAAGAAGAAAATCCAGCTCAAATGATGAAGCTGGACTTTACCCTTTGCCCCCTGGTATAGTTGCAGAAGTTCCAAGTGCTTCAGAATCGGGAATCGGAAGTGGAGAAAGTGCCGAGCTTGTTAACAAATCGAACGCAGACTTCTCTGATGACGAAGATCGAATGGTAATATGTGATGACATCGACCTTCAGTGCAAAGAAAAAGTTTCAGATTGTGAATCGGATACTGAACATGAAACAACGCCAAAATCCGGTAAATCAGTTTCTGCTGGTCAATCCAAGGCGCTTGCGAGTCCATTTATACCGCGCGTAAATGACGTAAAAACCGTGGTGGTGACCGCAGCAGTTTCAGTCGGAACTAAAGTAAACTCTACACCAATTTCCATTGTTACGCCTATTTCTGCCATAAATAAACCAATACCCATCCGTCTCCCGTCTGATACTTATAACCAAAGTAATCAGATCACAACAGCTCTCTCTCCAGTGCCGAAATTGATTTTTCAACCAGCAACTGGAAGTGCTTTTCGCTCGATGCCATCTCCCAAAGAAACTCAAAGGGTATGTTTTTGTTTGTTTTTACTTACCCTAATCACTTTTCAAACTCACTATGATTTAAAGAAATGTAAATTGTAGGTTTTTATATAACGTGTACCTTTGCTGATCTTTATTAGGCCTCCCCTGGAGTTACATCATCATCAGGACCCACAATTCCCACTCAAGCACTTCTAGTGCGGCCAGCCATCCCACTTTCAAACAATAATAAGAACGTCACAACAACAATATTAACCTTCAGGTCTACGGGATCGCCACTTCCCGTTTCAGTGTCCATGTCAACTCTGGCGAACTCGCATGGTAACTTTATATATATGAACAACACCCTGCATGCATCATCTATGTACTTCGAATTGCCGTCTTTCTCTTTTTCAGTACAAATAATGATTAAACTATTTATTTTACAGCTGGAATATCTGGGGCAAACAATATCAGTCGAAAAGGGGTGTCCACTTACCTAAGCGTTCCTGTATCGGTAACCGGAAGTTTTGCTGAGACGAAGGCTGTAACTCTCACCGACGATGAGCGTCAAACTCCAACCGTAACCAAGCCTGCTGTGGTAATAATTTTTTCTCTCGAACAGTTACTAACCTTTGAGTTTGATTGTTTAAATAGAATACCTAACGGGGTTTAATATTTTGATTCTAGACCTTGGCGAATTCGAATACTAATCAGACCAAAAACAATTCAGCCTTTGTACTCGCCCCGACCCCAGCTCAATTGGGAAAGGCGCCTTTACAACGCAGACAATCGCAAGGGAATGTACTACCGTTGTCGTTTTTAGGAGCTACTGAAGAGCAAGAACGAAAGGATGAAATACCTACTGTACATCTGATTCCTCCAGATCCTGATGAAGACATGGAAACTGCAGAAGAAAATAACGAGAAACATGGGGTAGAATCTAGAAATAGCAGTATGAGTGAACCTACTGAAGCACAAACACCAAGATCCGAAAATATTGCAGAGCAAAGTGATCCTGAGAAAGACGGAAATGCCCTCTTAGCTGTTCCAGGATTGCAGAATCAGAAATTTTTCAAGAAAAGTCTTGAAGATGGAATGGACAGGTAAGTCTTACTGTTAACCGGGATAGCATCAGTTTAGCATTACAAAAATCCTGAATTTAACTTGTTTTTTTTGGTTTCGATGAAGGGTGTTAGAGCAAGTCAACTTCGTAGAAAAATTTTCGAGCTTGCCACAGTTCAAACCGCAAGAAAGTCAGTCCCCGAGCACTTTATCACTGCCATCCAGTCCTAGGGTTATATTACAAAGCTTTAGAAAGAAAAGGATGCCGTCTGGTAAGCATTTTGGTTTTACTTAAATACCTTGTAAAATACACGGTAAACGTAATTATTTGTATCGTAAACCTTGTGTATTTATTTAAAAACGTAAGGCTGAAGTATATTCGAGTGTGCTCTAACGGTATGATTTTGTATTAGCAACCGATGGTGAGCTTGTCGACGGCGAGCACAGCAATGTTTCTTCACCAGCACCACTTACCTCGTCTTCTGTGAAACTTACTGGATCTACATTTTTTGGCCCGGATTTCAATGTTGAAGCTTTCAAGCGTAAGCTCACTCACCTTAAGCTATCACCTGATAATATTTTTGGCTTTTTCTTCTAACACGGCATATGATTTGATTGTATGTACGTTACAGAAGACAATCCGTCACGCTGTACAACTCCCAACGTACCAAAAGCGATGGATGAGTCCAGCTATGTTTCGTCGCCTAGCATTTCAGCTCAAACTGAACGGGCTTTAGCTGGTCCTAGCACATCTATTTTGACCTCAAATTTTTGTGGATTAAAGTCGCCCCGTACACCAAAGACACCGGCCAGTTTAGCAAGAAGCATGATGGACTCAGGGCTTGAAAAAGGTCATCGGAAAGTACTGGAAGAACGAAGACAGCTTGTTGTACAACTTTTTGAAGAACAAGGAATGTTTCCGACTACCCAAGCTACTTCAGCTTTTCAGGTATTTTTTATGAAATAAGAAACCCCACATATTTGAATATTTGACTCCAAGTATTTGATTTTTGTTTCAGTCCAAAAACATGAATGTTTTCCCGAGTAAATCATGTCTTCAGTTAAAAATTCGTGAAGTGCGTCAAAAACTGATGTCTCAGCCTTCTCCAGCGGGGCCGGGTACATCAACTCCGAGTCCGCTAACTCCTTCCGCCTCAGAAACTTCTTCTTCATTTAATCTGCCGCTCACACCAGCCACTCCAATGGACACTTCACAGACTCACTCAAATGACTCGTCCCCTCAGCCCAAATCCCAGCAAGAGCTATCGTGAAATTATAAGAACTTAAAGTGCTAATCATGAGAAAACGCAGTTAATGCATCAACTAATGAAGATATATTGGCTCTGTTGTAATACTCTTCCGGATTAACAGATACATGTTGTGGCTGACGAATTTTTCATTACCAATCTGTACCAGCAATTAAGTGGGAGATAAGTACTCGCATATTATACGAATAGAATATAACATACTTCGAACTTCGAGTGTTTTCTGGCAACTCTCGGCTTATAAATGTATTAGTACAAAATAACAAGCATAAATGATGTAGGACTACAAATTGTGAAAGTTTTATGTGAGTAGATAGAAATCTATAACTTTTTAGAAGACACGTTTTACTATTAGACAATTATTAGGTAATTACACTTGATGTATGCACTTTTGTCGCATGAATCTTTTTATGGAGTGTATTTGGCGTTACTCTGTGCAGTTAAGTGTACATTATTCCAAACATGAGAGTATTTATTAGAGTGTGCTCTGTTGCAGAGTTCCATTACAATTACTAAATATTTAGATGACGCGTGGAAAAGTACGATACAAATTAATTTTAAGGGGATGGTAGGGGTGGTGTTTGCATAAATTATGAGAAAGGTATTTTGGCCTTTTAAAATATGTACGTTTGAGACTATAAGTATGAACAGCACTGTGTCTTCTAGAGAAAGTCAGGTTCGTTGACAAAATAGTTAGGTTAGTGGTAAGAATATTTTCACTACGAGCCAATGCCCAATTATTTGTTAAAGTACGATATGACAGTGTTCAAATTACTTATACAGTTAACCGGCACGGACAAGAGATGTTACTTTTTAAAAGAAATTCTATTGCGAAGCTAACTTGGTTCAACTTCTCACTTCAAAGTTTTGCAAGAATTATTGAGGAATCTGAACTGGATTCCAGGAAACTAGACTAAATTGTTTTGTTGTAAAAATGATCTTGATGTCTTTCTTGAAAAATGATCCTGAGGAATTACAAATGTAGGTCTTAGATCTTTTTAATTCTTACTTCTTCAGAAAGATTTGTATTCTTTTGTGTATTGGAAATGACAAAGTATCAAAGTGATAGTTTTTGCTTGGTTCAGTAAAACAAATTCGTACTCTCAAGGTACAGTACCTACTTATAAGTATTAAGTCCACGATTTACCCTAAAGTACATTTATGTGTCTCATGGACGATTGGAAACTCTTTCTTTAAAGTTCAAATTCAAATGACTGTTGTACGACCTAATGTTCACTTTTAATTGTACTCACTCAGAAAGTAGCATTTATTTTAAAAATGAACATGGGGATGCACAAGTAAGCTAGGTCCAGTTTCCTTACTAGCTATTATGTTAGTGAAACCAATCAATCAATCAAACCTTAAGTGGATGTTTTAGCAATTAGTTTTTAGCATTACATAGCGGCGTTTGTTTTTAGAATTCATAAATCATGTTTCTAAAATTGCAATTTTAAGACCAAAGTTTTTAGAGTAGCGAGTAGTACTTTACTTTGCCAAGTTATCATAGACCGATAGACATTGTAATTATTCTTCACCGGGTTGCTTTTCTTGTGTTGGATTGGAAAACCATGACAAAGCAGGATGCCAAGATATTAAGAATAATATTTTGAAATTTTTATCTGAAGTTTGATCTAAGAAAAATTAAATTAACATTTGTATTTAATGCATTTAATCAGATTTGGTTCTAAATTTTGCAGTGGATCGTCGTGAGAGTTGTAGGCGTTAATTCAATAATTTACTAGGTTTCTATTAACTTGAGCGGACACGTCTGACTCGTATGCATTTTTCAGTTCAATATATAATCAACACGATGCAAACAAGTGGTCATTCCGGAAAATTACGTTATTGTAAATTACAGTTGTACCTTTTGTCCAAATGAAATCCAGTTTATAATTTCCGGTTCTAAATCGTGTAACGAATTACTTCTGTAAATGTTAAAATACTATAGTATTCCTGCCAGATTATTACTGTAAATGCTTTACGAAAATCCTAGTTGAGCAAGTTGGGAATGGTGACGGGTTCATTGTGTAGATTTGGTTAGGATCTACTTGACAAAAATCAAAAGACACGATTAATGAGGTCTTTTAGTTAGCTCGTATAATTAATCACCGAAAAATAATTGTGTACTTTATTTACAAAGTATAATGTTAAAATGCATGTCCTAATTGTTCAAGGGGAGACGTACGTAATGGTATTTAATACATACTAAATATCCGACTACCATTCAAAAATACAATTGTTAGGAATCAATCACATGGAATATAGTTATTCTAATTGTATAACTTCTAATACGGATGAATGCTGTGTCTTAATTAAATCGGTAAACTAAAACAAATAATTACCTATAGATGTGTAAGCTACGAAAGGGTGTTTGTGTGATTCAAAGAAATCATAATAAAATAAAACCACGATTACAATTTACCACTTTTTTGATTTATTAATTAGATTTGTTATTTGCACGTTTGTTTTGGCTTGATTAGTCTTCTTCCGATGCACTTGTCACGGGCTGGATGTCGACATCAGGCCCATCATCGTCATCATCATCATCCGCATCATAGTCCATGTCGTCATCTTCTGGACGAGCAGGAGCTTCAGGTTCCAGACGTTTCTTTTCCTGGTCATACAAGAGCTTCTCCCGCATCTGTCGGTCAAATTCAGCTTCCCGTTGTTGTTTCGCTTCATCCGCTTCGGCTTGACTTGGACCCCCTCGACTTGGACGTCGAACGAAGGATATAGAGTTAGCTCTCTTTTGCTGCTGATCTTTGGTCAACGGAATTCCAGTGTTTGGATCCGTGCGGACGATGGGTTCTCCATGCTGGTAAAATTCTTTGTAAAGTTGACTCATGGAAACGTCTGAGCTGCTGTCTTTGATTTGAACTGCAATTGTTCCCTGGAAATTACGAAGGATTTCAGGCTCGTCTTCGTCGGTATGTTCACGGAAGCACCTGGGAACTAGAAGTTCGTGAAGATAATTAATATAGGTACTTAGAATAAGATTCTTTTATTTTCAAATGTCTCACCTCGGTAGAATCGACGTGGAACTGTTTTGTTAACCAATATAGGGACCAGGTATCGCTCTCGTTTTCGTCTCATCAATTCCGTTCGGATCACAATGTACCTTCCCAATCGACGAAAAGGTTTCGAAGTGACGCCAAGCCAGATGAAATAGCAGAGATGAAAAACGACGAGGCCGATGATCGGAAGAAGGAAAAATCCGGCAATTGTGAACACGAGCATCAATGACATCAAAATAGGGATTCCGAAGCGAGCGGACATGTATTGTGGATCAGACTTAAAGTCTTTGATGACACGAGAGTACTCCTTGTCATCTTTTAGAGATTCATCACTGAAGAAAACATAGTTATTTAGGAAGGATGACCAAACCTTCATATCTGGACCTGCGTAGGGATTCTTGGTTGCAGTAGCAATATCGAGCTGGACGAGCAAAATGTCTTCCGTCTTGGTGCATTCTCGAATAGTAGGGAAAATTGCCTTTTTGTAGAATGATTTGTCTCCTCGGAAGTATCGCTGCTTTCTGTATACAATTATATACCGACAACATGATCAATTACTGTTCATGAATTTATGAAATTGATTCATATAAATGCTAATAACCAAAACCGCTTACATTTCCCATTCTCGTTTCGGAAATGGATCGTCAGAGTCAATGACGACGATACCACAGGAAAGAAGCAAGATTAGTACAGAAAATTTCCTCATCTTGCCAAGTACATATTACACGAATTTACTCAGCACTAGTCAGTGATATTTTTATAATTTTACGAATAAAGCATCAGCGATGTATGGAGAAAAGTGACATCGCTGTAAAATCGTTAAATATGTCGGTTGAAGCCGTTAAATATTTGAAGTTTATACATATAATTTCCGATTTCGCAAATGCTCTGATAGAGCGCATTTTCGAAAGTTTGTTCGCAGCAGGGTACAAATCTAAATTCAATATTATTCCATAGTAACGAAGCAAAAACGCCAGAAGCTGAATAAAATGACCAAAATCCTGATCCATTAAATTTTACAACGCGCTTTCCACGCTGCTGCGCTAATAAAAGAGAAAATCCATGCTGTGTGCTTCCTTTCGGGGAAAAATCGTTTCAATTCTAGACAGATAACCGGTATGGACAACCCGAAGCGAAATGCTACAACCAGACTGATAACCTGTAGTTCAAACGACGCGAATCAACACACCCAACCCTGCTCAGCCATGACAGCTTCAATACCTTCGGATGAAAACATTAATTATCAGCCTCTGCTGCTCTAGCTCAATTAATTCATGGACTAACAAGTTTAGCCATAGAAGACCTGACGGCAATGGAACGGAACTTGTTCTGTGTCTCTGTCACAGCATCACTTGCGGCCTGCAGTTAATCATCGGTCAGTCAGATAACTGCAGATATTTCTCCGCACCCTGATTCTGTTGTTTATGAAACCAAGATACGAATGCAGGTTACAGGAAACAGGTCGCCCGGATGCATACCTATGTCCAGTGGTGGGTCTGAATTCTGATTGTGCCTCGCCCATACCTGCATGATCTCAAGATCCGTGTGGATTTGAAATTAGTAGACAGATCAACACAGCTCAATTACGAAATAATTAATTAAATTCTATGTGTCAACGAGCGGCCGGTATTAGTATTTCGTAAATTTAATGACCCGTAGAAATACAATTCGCATGCTACGCATGTAAGTCATAAAAACCTTATTAGCCCTAGCTAAGCTTTTTTCCTTAAGTAAATAGATGACAAACGCTGCATAAATTTGCCGATGATGCCAAGAAACAAGGATTTCAGACAACCTCAAAACAGTTTCAGCAGATTTTCGGGAATGAAAAGCTTCATACCACTACGCTTCAGCTCGTAAACCAAAGCTCATTTTCAAATTATGGGTTTACCCGAGACTCATCTTAGCATTTTACCACGAATTTTGTTGACACCAGGAGACAAATTTACGAAAGTCAAGTCTTTCAGCATGCCGATTCCAGTTAAAATATTTTTTCCTTCGAACTTTGTTCAGC
>VNWX01000430.1:0-22366 GCA_009869905.1 Ceratophysella communis | reverse complement strand
CTTTTCACTTCTGCTTCGCGAAAATGTTATATATTTTACATGTAGGCCTTGTACATAGTTCTACGGGAGTTGTGAGTTACGACGCTTGCACATCTGCAGATGTGGACGGACGGACAGACGGACGGACAGACAGACAGGGGCATCCCAGTAGACCTTCTGGTCTAAAAGTGTACTTCCATATTAAGAGGTTTCATGCGTCGTGTGGTATACCAAAAAGCGGTTTCCAACGTAAAATATTTCCACCGAAAGTCATAAAATGTTTTGCTCAAATAAAGTGTAATTTTGAACGAAGGTCTCCATTATTGGTTCCACTGAGTAGACCAAATTAGTTATGTGTGCTAGCGTTATTGAAATCGGTGGTAGAGGAATGCTATGCCCGTTATTCAAAAAATGCCATTCTCCACTACTGCGGCTCGAGAATCTCATAAACTCCTGTGGCAATGGCAGCGGTCCCAACTAAGCCTAGCCAAGCTCATTGTTAAATATTTTAGTATTCCAGCTACATAGTGACTGCACTAAGCTCTCACTTCCTAGGTCTAGCTCCTTTTTCGGTTCCTTGAGATAGCTGATGCTGATGGCGTCTAGCGAGACGAGGCCGAGAAGAAGTGAGGCAACCAAAGTGAAATTCCGTTCAGCGTGGAATGCAGCGCGTTCCTTTCCATCCACACCTTAAATTCAATTTTCTCACTTATCAGTCAAACTCGTGTCACTCCCACCACTCAACCCCCAAAGTGAAAGTTATTAGCTTGACACATTCTCTCTTCAAGGAAAAAAAACCCTGGCCTTTCAGAAAGAGTAAGTGGATGCTGAGACGTCTATACGCCTCACTTCGCCCGGCAAGGCATCAACAACAGAGACGTTGGGGCGGCAGAGCTTTATTTGCAAGATTTCGCGATCATACGACGTTCTTTTTAAGACCACAAACTACTATGAGAGTAACTATTTATAGGAACACTTACCAAGATGGCATCTACTTCCTTTACGGACGCTGTAGCGTGATATGATAAAACCTAAAATAAATTTATCCAGCATTGATTTATGCATAGTACAAATTTTCTTGTACAGTACACAACCTAATATATATCGATCGTAGAATATAGAACGAATAATTCAGATCAAGCAGCGAATCAGTCAGTAGCAAGTTGGGAGCGTAGTCAGGAGAAATTTTCGTTTCGAGGATTAGTCTAAAAAAAATTGCGAGCCGCAGGCTAAACGTTTACTCACGCAATTTATGGGCAAAATATAAATCCATCGTTATGAAACGTATCGCGATGGGAATTATATAAAGTATTAGAAGATATCGCTCCTTACATTTTTGCTCTACAGCTATACACAAAAAGGAAAATTCATTGAAGTGAGTTATGGGTTTCCAGTCTCGTCAAAATGCGGCCGAGTCAAAGGAAACTCAGTTTTCATTCTGACAGACATCAACTTCCCTCGAAGAGGCTGGAAAATCGTTTACGTATAATCGACTGAACTACTCTTCAAATTCAAGATCTCTCTCCTTTCACGAGCTCAACAACGGTCAGATAAACTCTTGGGGGATCTCTGAAAATCCTTGAAGATTAAAGGAAAGACTCGATAGAAGTCTTAAATTTAACTCGGATCTGGATTTGTCTACTATCTATTTATACTCAAAATATTACGCGTAGCAGAACTGACTGCTTTACTGCTCGACGAATTTTTTTTAAAAAAACAAGTTGGATATGGTAAAGTCTTACCTCAATGGCTACTTTTTGGCGAGCAATAGCCATTTCTAGCTCTCCGTATGTTAGTGTATTGTTGATTCCAAGTCCACAGAAAATTGTGAATGCCTGTGATATTATTTAAACCGGTATTTAGTTAAAATTTGAAAATCTTGCCTAGTTTCAAATATTTACGTGTAGCGAATAATAGCTAAAGTAAAGCGAATCGCGCGCAGTACTCCTTATTTTTGAGCTCAGCGTTTTCTGTTTACGATTGTATTATGCGTAAACTCCTATGAAACAACCGAGTTACCTGCAACCCGAACCCAACCGGCAAATCCTTACCTAGTCATAAAGAGCTTCTGTTGCTCTAGAGAATATTTATTGAGAACGCTTATATAGCGCAGGCAGGTATGTAATTATAGGAACAAAAAAGGCTTAATTTGGTTTAAGAAAACTTGATGCGACCCAATATGATTCTTGACGTTCAAATTAACCCTGGAAAGAAAGGCTTGCCTGAACTAGATTTGCTAACAAACGTCGTCTTTACTATGCCCGGAGTGAGTCGTCCGACTGACAGAAACACGACACGACGATAAGACAGTGCGTTTTCGCTTGGGAACTAATTAGATGACTTTAGGATCTTCGTATGCGTATATCCACTCTCTGGCTCTAATTCTCTCGAGCATCCCTAAAAGATTGCCTCAAGAAATACGAGAATCAAACTAATCTTCTCCAAAAGAACAGAGCATCTTAGTGTTTCACTCACTGTAGTCTAGGCTAGATTACCAGAGTTTCATGATTGCACTGGTTCTGGGTTTTGTTGTTGCAAATGCGGATGCGTTGCTTGCTTGTGCTGGCTGCAATTTTCAAAGTTCCTACTCGTGAACGGGCATGTTGATTTTACCATGAAAGCGTATTAGCCCGTTAAAATAGAACTGCTAAAAAGTTACTACAGGAATGTTCACGTGAATTTCAATCAGAAAAAAAATCAGGAGCGTAATTATTCCCTGCAATACTGGCAATGACAATGAAAACGTAGAAAATCGATCGCTGCAATTGGTATACTTAATATGATACCCTATATTAAGGTAATTTAGGAAACGCAGCTAAACACCTGACAAGACTTTTAAGTGTTTTACAAATGTAACGCAGGGCTTACCTCGAAGAGCTGTTCATCATGTTCGTTGAAGGGCATGCTGCTCAGTTTGTTGACAATGGTGGCAACACCTATTCCCAGTGGGAGAGAGAGGAAGAAGAGAGACAGATTTAGTGAGCTCATGTTTTAGTCGTGGAGAAAGCAGAGAAAGTAAGTAGCGGAGTGGTTTACCAATAATCTCAGCATGTCGATTTCGAATGGGCATGGCGAGGAGAGAGCGGAGATTCCCATTACACCCTCTCTCCACTTCCACCATTTCCGCAATATTAATTACTTCACCGCTCCCAGCCACTTGCTCTGCCAGCTTCAAAAGGTTGCACGAGATATGTCCTTCACTCGCTTTGGCCGAACTACTAAATCCACCACATCAGAGAACAGACGTTCATTAGAACTGTACCAGCATCAGTTGGGCGGGTTCGATCTTTCTACTACTGTACAAGGATAAATGGACATTTTACGCCTCCTTGAAATAGCCCTGACTTTTAGAAAAACCTTTGATGCACTTCGCGAAAAACGTGAGGGCGGGCAAATTTACTGCTGTATAGTGGACACGGAACTCCTGCCAATACCTTTGCCACTAGCACATAAAGGCCCGTCCGCCCAATTTTGTTTTGCGAACAAGTACTTGCCTCTGGTAAGTGGTAACTGTGCGCTTTGTATAGTTGTACAGTTCAGTACAGTGGTTTGCAAAAATAGACAATTTCAACCCTTAGCGAAGATAAATTGCCACGTTTAAACCTGATATGACGCTAAGCTACTAGACTAGTGTTTAATTAAAGGTCAGTATGTCAACCATATAAATGGACTGATAACAGCTATTTTAATGAACGCCTTACCTGGGAATAGGAGATTCGGATGGGTCGACATGCCCGTTCGTCACTGGTGAGTTTAGTTCGAATAGTTTCGAGAAAACCATTTCTTGTGGTTGCTGTCAATATAAGAATTTAGAAATTTTTAGTGCGGCGAACACGGAATATGTAATGTCCGATGTTTAAGGAAAACTGGAGGCAGTAATGAAAAATATGACCTGACCCTCAATTGCACGTGCACTGCAAGCCAAGTGTACAGACCTCAGTAACCTGACGACGACCGATTGACTGTCCACCGAGGCCATACCACGCGATCATTTTGGAAAGATTATAAAGTAGTACTAAACATGCTCGTCTAAACGTTTAACGTTTAAACGTTTCTTAAGTCAGGTATACAATTTTGGTAGTGGTTTAGGCAAAAAGTCATCATGAAATGAACTGCCTGACGTCGTGTTGGTAGAGAAAACTACGTCTAGTTTATACTCGCTTAGGTAAAGATAATTGAGTTGAACATTGAGCGGTTACAAGGCATTGTGCCATTGATTCTCGTTTATGGTTATTTCCCTTACCTGACCGGAATTTTCATCGAGAAGCAGTACGGCGGCCCGTTCGCACTTAAGAAGCCTTTGAGCCCTCTGCATTATCTTCAGAATGACTTTCTCCAACGAGGTTTGCTCTTCAAATAAGTCGTGCACCACTTCCAAGAGATTCTATAATACAGATGCAGACAAATATGAGCAGTCGTTATTAGCCGCGTGTGAAGGGAGAAAAAGCAATTAACGACGCGTAACAACATTTCTTTAATAACTTGTAGGATCTGCTAGCGTACTGGCAGAAAATATGATAAGCGGATGTCAATTTCCTAGCGGAAGACAGTCTCGAGTCCTGAAACTCATTAACTAAATTTATTTTACTAAAGATTTTGCATCAAGTGTGTGTGTTCCTTGCGTGGCAGTGTTTCAACGTAGTGATAATTTAACCATGTTTTACTCGTCAGTCGTTTTACTCGCGTAAAATGTCGATCAAAAATTAACGACCTACGTTAATTGCGTTTCAACGCGTCGGTTGTAGCTAGACTGATGCGTTTCGGATTATGAAAGATAAAATTAAGAATTCATGAGATTTCGCATGTCTTGAGTGCATTGACATGACAGCAAAAATTCATGGACATGGAAATACAAGCATAACTTGCACAAAAAATTAATTGGCAGGCTTTCAGGTTATTAAACGGAAAAGTTGGCAGTTTTTTTCAAATGGCGTTAGATCTAGATCTCAGGTTTCTTAAGCATTTCTAAATTGTTGGGCAAATGGAAACAGTGTGTTACGTACGTTACCTGCTTGGCTATCGCAGTATAAAACGTTTGGAGCTGCTATTGTGAGACAGCATATCATTAAGACAAGCTTACCCGATTTCTTTCGTACTCCCTTCTCGTCGCCTCCATTATCTGTGCATTGGTTATCGCAATTCCAACGAACTGCAAGTACGTTTCCAGTAACTAAAACAAAATAACATGACTTGATTAGAAATACCTGAGCCATGAATGCATACTAGCCTTTGTGCTGCGATCAAGATTTCTAAATTTCAAATCAGCAAAGTGAAGTTAGTTTCGGGAGACCTGCTATTTACACTGGACACAAGTTACATAGTGTGTCCTTGAAGTGTCCTGAAGGATTTCTGCATTGGCCCAACAAACAAAAAGAAAGCAAGCATAGTCCTTCCACCTCTCTGAGCTCAACTTGACTTAATTCTAAGGCTCAAACTTTGCATAGAAGTAAGTACTAAGGGTTAAAAACTTTATATTAGGATTAGGGATCTGGGTTAAGTAAGGATGCACAAGTTCTGAAGAGGAGAACAAATCTTGGACGAGGACTTTTAATTTTATAATTAAACCTTCGACAATCTTCACTCTTGGAAAAAGTTTACAAGTTATACCTCAAGTCATCCATAATCAAGCAAGTCGGAGCTTTGGCGTAAATAGAATCCCAAAGACGTCTTTCTCTTTCACAGAAGAAAGTCTCACGGAAATTACAACGTGAAGACATCCTTCTCTCCCTCTCGAAAAAAGACAACCTGCGGCATTAACTTCGACTGAGCAAGTTTCAAGCCAATTCTGTGCTTTGCCAACTTTCTCGACTTTCACCTTTTTATACCAACGTCATAATAACGCTTCAGTGACTCTATCCAACTAGCTCTCGTAATTTTACGTCGTGAAAGGTCGTTTTTGTACTGATTGCAGGAGTAAGAAAAAACTTTGTAAAAGAGTGGATGCTCATAATATGCTCAAACTCCAAAACTTGGCCCCTCAAAGAATAACTAAGAAATTAGCACATGAAGTCCTTGGAGCAATCTGATACACTGAATCCAGGTCAAATGAAAGCCTATATACAATACGGGGTCTTACCTTTTCATCCTCTCGTGTGAAGCATCCATAGTTATGACACCGGGCTTTGTTGACCACTTGAGCCACGGCAATGATTTCTTCTCCACACGCACTTCGTACGGCCATGCACAGAAGTGAGTCCGTGTGTTGATTCAAAATTCGATCAACTCCAGCATTGTATCGTGGGTCCTGAAAAATTAATGATGCTCATGTTTAGAAACTTATTGTGTTCGGGTTCTATGTTGCAGACCCATGTTTAAAGCACCCGAAAAACTTAGGCATATGTTTGAGAAATATGGACAGAGGTGTTCTGATGATTGTATTAGTTCTTTTCTAGTAATCTGAGAACTAAACGCCCATCAGATTGAAGTTATTCCTTAATATCATGCAGCTGTAACGTTACGTGACCGTCTTTGTTTATTCTGAAAAAGGTGCTAACTTTTTATTATTTAATAAACAGTATTCGCCACATTTGAGAAGAAAAGTATAGCCTACTGATCTGATCAAAAATAGCATAAGGCTAGTAGGTCATTGTGCGCTAATTTAAGTCGGGTTAGATTGAATTGGGCCATTTTATTAGACCTATCTGCCTCAAAACAACCCTATCCAATAGGCCTGCTCACATCGCGTCAGCTACGTATGCTTTTACTTTAAATTTCCTGTCTGTTTATTTACAATATCTGTCACATGAAACCGGCGTCGAAAGCGGATGTCGTAAAATTAGAAAGAAAAGTCATCAACTCTGCTTTTTCACAAATACTCCGTACAACTAAGGTAGCAGGTGGATTTAAGAAAGCAATATTTGCAGGTCGGAAGTCTTTAGATCTGAAGACAGGCAAAGGTCGGATTTTGGAGATACGGGTGGTGGTAGGGGCTTGCTGCCGAGAAGTTGGTGGGCGTAATTGAATCCTTGATTTGATTCCTGTCTCTGCCTTCCGCTTCCAAAGTGTTTCCAATTCCAAGAAGCAGGAGATGAAGAATATTATTAGTGGTTGTAAATGTAATTCGGTCGGTGTCCTGCGTCGTCAATTTCATATCGTCGTTTTGGGTTTTACCAACTGGGCACCAAAATTGGGCGTGCATGTCGCTTAAAAATTATAAATTTTAAGGTCCTATGTTCGGGAAAATTGCTCAATCCGCCGCCGTCTCGAAGCCGAGACTGGAAACCTCGCGCTGCAGTAATAATACCCAGACCAGAGTTGAACGTACCTCGTAGGCAACTTGCAAATTGACGGTTTCACCCGTCTCGGCTACCCAGCCTAGAATCCCTTTTCCCCATGGAATCTGAACTGCATTGTCGTCCGAGGAAGAGGGCAAGATGTTGGCCCCACACGGAACGTCAAATACCTGGAAGTCACAAGAAAAACTTTATAACTTTCAGCGTAACCAAGCGTCTGGCAGAACAATAGCCTGAGCCTCTGGGGTCCTCTAAACTAGGGCTTCGCTTCGTTACAGAGTACAGTGCGTAGCTTCGTCAGACAGTGAGCTGAGCAATAAGTTACTTTTACTCTGCGATGTTTTGTAACTGTTTGGAATACAATTCAGGTCGTTGATTCACAAGGCGCCGTCGGCTACATAGGTACAGACTCCATCCAATCTTGAGTGGGTATTCAATTAGTGTGGACTACTTCAGCTCAGCCTTAGAAATCACCCATTGATTAAATGCTTCTAAGGGAGCTTATCCAACGAGAGCGGAGTATTATTGACAGATGAAGCACCTTAGCTTTAGCATTTAAGGTTGTGTTATATGGACCAGGGAGCAAGAGCATGTCATGCTTGTCGGAACCCTTGATGATGGATGATCTTATTTTTCTAGTCATTCGGGAAGAAGCTTCCACTTCCAGCTTCCGTCTAGTCTGTCGATCTCACCCGACGAGCTTGAGACGCACTACACAAAAAATGCATAGTCCTTTCGAATGTCCGGTCGTGTTTCTATGGTTCGGTAGGCAGGACATGTTTTGACCAGTTTCGCGTATTTAGCAGATATGTCCAAGAGTCGTAGCGACCTAACTAAGGTCATGCTATCCTATGTTTTATTACGTTTAGGGCATCGTACCCAGTGAGAAATGTCGGCAAACCGAGCGTTCTCAGGAGAAGCTTTCCTTTTCTCATAGCAAGAGCCCCGCTCATCTTTACGTAATCCGAAAAGTCCTAATTGGGGGTCGATTTTCCGCTCTGAGAATCGGTAGACTTGGAATTCTCATCACTCTGTCATTTGACGTAACATCGCGTCATGAGAATCCAAGAATCCGCTACCTAAATCCATACATGGAAGTGGCACGAGGCGGAATGCCCAGGAAATAATAAAATAACAAACGAGACAGGATGTAAAATGTTCATAGAAACTATTGGCTACTAGGAATCGGCGAGACTTGCAGGCTTTTTAATTAATTACTTGTTAAAATGAAACGTGTGCGTCTAAGCAACTGCCGTCCTTCGTTCGGGATTCAGCGTACGAGCCACGTAAACATAGCGGCGTAAGCGATTGTAATAGCTTCAATTATTCTTGTTCTTCGTAGAATTATTTCTACAGATGAATTTTTATATATTTGCCCAGTAAAAAGTTCATTTGCCTCCGTGCAAAGGTCAAGGAGCAATTGGCCAAAGTGAAACTGAAGCCATATGATCATCAAACGATCTAGAAGATGTTATTGACTTTTTCACTCGTGTTAATGCCCTTTGGAGATTGGGTAATGCGAGTTATATTGCACAACTACACTTGTCAGAAAACAAAAGGCTTTCCTTTGTAACATGGAAAAGATTCTGAACAACAATTCCTGAGAACTACTTCTATCTGGCTTCTAACTGATCATGAAGTTTCCGAGTTGAACTCGTCAGGTATTCAACACGTGAAATTAACACGGAAGCAAGCCTCTCACATCATGCACTCATCTCGAGCTTTGCTAATGAAACTGTTATTTAACTAACATTTCTGAGTTCAAAAACAAGTATTTAACCTTCAGTCAAGGCATCCAGTGTCAGTGACTTTCTTGGTAAGTAGGGATAGTAATTTACATGCATATAGCAATGAGCAGGAAAATAAGGCTGATGCTGCAATTAGGAACAACGTGTAACATTTGCCGCAGTGGTCTTCCTGCCGGTTGGATAGGTACTTGTGAAAGCTTAAGCGTGAAGATTTCTGGCTTACCTTTGAAACGAGGGTTTGCTTTCCCTTCGGTCCTTCTACAATAAAAAGTGAAGCTGCCTCAGCATCAAGCAGCACAGCCAAGTTCTCCGTAATTTTGCTCGTTAAGCTCTTGAGATCCAAATCATTGGCAATGTCTTTGACGACGTCGAGAAAAAATGCTCTCTCATCCATTTTCCTCAACTCACGCTTGATATCCATATTCTTGGAGGCGTATCTCGGGAGTTTCACCTGAGGAAAATCGAAAATGTAAAAAAAAAAAATTTCTGGCAAAAAGACCAGCTCCGTCCTCAGCTTGAATTCCAAAAAAAAATATAATGACACATGGTTTTTCCAGACGTCACAGAATCGACTCTTAGTACTCTAAGAATTTCCAATGATAGCTTCTCGTGACCACAAGTTTATATGTTATAAACGTTCTTATTTGTCATAGACTCATGAATTTATTTGCCTGTCGATTATATAAAATATACAGGAGTTGGCGCCGTTTATTAATTATTTAAAACACGAATTCGGTTACGCGCTTGAACGTGGTCGTAGAAGACATAATTATGTTAAGCAACGATTCAACTTCAAAAGTGCTCGTAATACTCGAATATTTACAAATTTTGTGGGTAGTCCCTTATTCAAATCAAAATCCTGACCCGGAATAAAGGATTTGCAGACGCTACGCCACATAAGAAAGGCATAACATGTTCCGATTATGAGGAAGACGCCCCCCTCCGAAGTTGGAATATTAGATGCTTTGATGCTGGCAGTCGTCTAGTGAAAGTTTCTTACCTTGGACTCGATGAGAAGTGAGAGAATATTAATGGAGTTGGGTGGGAGCGAAGTGTACTTTCTCATTTCCTTAAGGCTCGACCGTCTTGAGGCGCTATTTGGCAAGAACCCCGGTGAGCTAGGACTGCTCGACCCGTCTTGTGTTTGAAACACACTACGACTTTTGGCACGGGCAAAGTCATTTCGCAAGCATCTCTTTGAATTGGATCTCCGATGCAGACCTACGCAGACACAGCACAGAGTCAAAAATCAGTTCTTCAAACAATACCTCGTAAATTTTATTCGACTAGAGAAAAAACCTTTCTCCCTCATTCAAAGCATTTGCAAATGAATGTGTTATAGCTACTACACTACCGTCTAGTGACCTCAAAAATTTATATATAAATCGTCTGGAATCTGCGACATGACTCAGTTTGCATAGCATGCTCATCAGACTCGGTTTAAAAAGTATGCCACCACGAGATTCCGAATTGAACCTAGAATTCGACTAGGGTTTGGCAAATCGAAACTTACCAGCCGGGTCATCATCTTGTGGACTCGTGGAGAAGTCGTGCATTCGGTCACCCGGAGAAAGCGGGGAAGTGGAGCCTGAGGCTCCAGAAGCTCGTCTTGACGAAGACGAGGAAGCATTGAGTCTGTAGTCTGACGGGGTGAGAGATGAGTTAGGGCCAAGGAAATCCGGAGATTTCAGAATGGGAATGATAGTGCTTCCTTCCCGAATAACCAAAAATCCATGGTCAGTCAGCCAATGATTCACTAAGGGTAGGTCACCCTGCCACAAAAAAAGTTTCGGTTAATTGTATGCTGCAGCCTTTCACCTTCGTCACAATGAAGCCATATAATTTTGATCGTCAAAAAGTATTTTTTAAATCTATGCTAAGAATTAGTACCTACATATTTTCGGGTATTAAATTTTTTCGTTTATGGGTATGGTTCAAGCACTGAAAAAAATATTATAGAGTTTAGGCTTACCTTTTTCAAGAAGTATTCCCGAAAGAAAACGTGGTTTTGATCCAACCATTTCTCCACTTCGTCATTCACGAAATTGTTCATGGTCATCATCTTATGCTTCATGCGGCTTTCACCTTAAACTCAACCGAAATTTCCTCGTAGCTGAAGCTGTACCTGGACGCCCGAACATCACTTCGCAATTTAGTTGTGATTCTAAAAAGAAAAATCATTTCGTTTACATAAAATTTTGAAACAGGATAAACATCGGCTTGCGATTCTTGTATCACTATTTTCTAGGGTTTGCCGAATAAAATCGGCGTAGTTTTAAAAAGTATAAGTAATAGTTACAGTGACAGGCGTAGGTACCATACTTATCTTAGGATAAGAAATATAACTGCCAAATTAACGAACCCACACCCGTACGGTTATACAAATGTAATTTCTACTAAACTTTGCCTACAGCAAAAGCAAATAACTGTCTACCAGACGAAAGAACCCAAACATTCAATTTAATAAAATAAAATAAAAAGAGCTAAGGCTCCACTCTGAACACTTAGATCATCGCATGTAAATAAATCTGGAGATCAAAGCCCCTTTGTTGTTCCGCATTGAAGAACGATAAAGATCAGATTTCAGAATTTTCTCTTCTATGCTTGCACCGCTGTGAGCATGCTAATATGCCCCAACGGCGTGACGGTACGGCTAGATCCGTTATACAACTTTCAAAGCAAGAGATTAGACTGGCGACTAGCCTTGGAACTATTCCGCAAACGGCTCAGACAAAACTAAATCATAAACTTGAATAATTTAAGTAGAAAATAAAACTTTGTCCGAGACGAGGTTAGAGTTAAATAAATACAAAATTTTCGCGACAGGGGTAATTGACGTGCGTTGGGATTGCTTTCACTTTCACTGCGATTGAGCTTATTCTAATCTTTCTGTCTGAAATGCTACGCTTTCCTTTGCTTTTGCTGAGCGTATTTCAAAGTTAGGTTAAGGTAGTTTTGCCCTGGTAGTTTGCCAGCTGATATTTCGCATAATATATTCTGCCTACCAGCAGTATAATGGTGTGTGCATGATCCACGTACTTATTTATCTACATGTATATTCAATTGTCCGATGTTTAACATGAACGTGAAGCTAGAATAACAAAAGACACGAATCCCATTTCCCCGATTACTCAGAATTCTATAATTCCATTGAACTTTCTCCAGCTCCACTCGCATGTGAACCAAACATTGTGGAGAAGAAAACCCACGAATACAATAGATAGAAACTGCGATCGGCTTGATAATGATCGTCAAGTCAAGCTTATAAGATACGGTTTTTACATTGTTCAGTCCTAGAATCAACAGTAAAAAAATGCTCTTGCTTTTGAAGATGCTTTTCCTCATTTTCATATGAACAAATCAAAGCTCTCTTACTAAAGTGGCATACCAAAAATCTTAAAGATCAAATACAAAATTTACAAGACCTCTTTAGTGACGACTTTTTAACTGATAATGATAATTGATGGCTTGAATTCGAAAACAACAGACTGCTGCGTAGAGAAAGTCGCCGTTACCGCACCTTGAGGTCAGAATATTATGAAAATGCTCCAGCACAATACGAACGTTCTATGCTAATACCCCTTTCACCGCACACTGACAGCCGTAAACACCATGAAACCCTTTGATGATTTCGTTCGTGTTTATAGCGTTATCCCTGTCTAATTTTGCCCTATATTACTACAAGCAAAAACAAAGGCGAAAGGCACAGCAGCATACTTCCCGCATGTCATCACAGAGATATCTGCATGAACAGAGCCCGTCTCCCATGAGTACAATAGTGTGAAAGCCTCATTCATTTCCTCTGCGGCGAACCCAACCGCTTAATCAGTGAAAGTCGAGACGAGAAAACATGACAGCGCACTCAGGCAAAACAGTGCAAATTACTTTCTGGAACAGACTATCCCTACCACGAATACGTGTGTAGCACGTTCCAATTCTAATTTATAACATTGACTCAAGTAACATTTCCGGATTCCGGCTGGGTCACCGAACTTTAGAACAGTTTCGCCACATCATTATTACTACTTGCCAAACGTGCCCAGACCGTGGTCAACCGCTAAATACGAATTGAGTCAGAATCCTTGCAGAGTATTAGGAATAAAGACAATTTCGGCATCACACAGATCAAAAACTCATAACATGACCTGCTCATTCAAATTCGGTATTTTCAGTTCCTGCTCAATAGCTGGGCCTGATCCAATCGTGATCTATTTGACCAAGGCTCAACTGCACGCAATACCTAATGCAAAAAAGACTAGTTACTTCTAAGTATTTAGTTGTATGCATTTCGAAGTTGCCTGAAAGCAGGAGACTCCGAATTTGTTCAAGCAAGCTACACGCTATGTTTATGTATAAACTCCCATGTCAGTGATGATCCTATATTTCAAATCAGCCTGACGTCAGGCCGACCCTCTATCGGCCCACTATCAGTCACGAGAGGTGAGTGTGGCATCATTATTATGTAAATAGGAGCCAGGGTCGTATTTGACTAGTCTCCACGTGGCTTTGGGAAGCTTTAATCTATTCACCGCATAATTCAACCCTTTCCACGCTCCACGCTCTCAATTTCATAGCGCTTGGCGGAATACGGAACAGGGATTTTCGCAAGTAGTGGGAAGTGGAAATAGACAAGAAAAGCTTGAAATTGAGATAGAAAGCGTGCTGAGATGTGGCTGATAAAATATATTCCTGGTACTTGGAGAAAGCGTGAAGCTTGAATTGTGAAATTTAGGCACAGATCACATCTTTATTTTCTTGCCCACAGCCTCAAGTGGTTTTATTATAATTTCTATTTAGTTTAGTCTTTTTTCATTGCAAATTGAGGAGAGGGACGGAATGTGTTGCCCGACGTCGCAGCCAATCGCTTCTACATATCTCGCGAATGTCGGATCAAGATAAATTTGGAAGACTTTCGCTTTCTTTACATCTATTTAAATTCGACTCTGCTTTCCAAAAAGGATTCGCGTATTTATTACGTGTTTTTTTTTGTAAAAATTATAATAGAGCTATTTATAAAGCTGCTTTTTAGAACCGAATTTAAATTCAGTAAAAATTCACAAAACAAAAATATCAGGCTTGCAGGTTTTTGCAGGCTTTCTATCGATGTATGCAAGTTTATTTTGTCTAGGCGTATTATTTGGGAAAGGCAAAAGTTTGCATAGCTGCGTCGTTCATCGTTCAATCATATTTGAAAATTTTAAATGCGTGTGTCTGTTAGAACGCTTGTATTTTAAAGGTTTCCAGTAAAATGTATTAAAATCTAGTTGAATACCTACGGTAATTGATAAGCACTAAAAATAATTCGATTAAGCAGTTAACCGAGTCTTAAGTCTATAATCTCACGGGTCGTAATTTCCAATTTCAAACCAAAGAATGATTAGAATGAAATCGGTTTGTTTGCTGTATCCCAGGACAAAGCAACTCTATTTGGATTATGATGAAGAGCCCTTCACTACATCAATGTCATGAGCAGTCGTCGCGGACGGGAGGGCCCGGATTTAATTTCTCTCATTCCTCAGCCCTGAGTAGTTAAAGAACGTCGGGTCGTGTCTTCTCTTTGTCACGCGTCATACACCCTGAAATGCAGCCTGACTTTGATTTAGCACCCGACCTAGCCGAGTGTCGAGTTACAAAAACAATGCGAGACAGGGAGGCTTCGGAGAATTCATATGGGGAGTGGGTAGAAGTAGAAAGACAAGATAGTGGCGGCCTCGGTATTAAAAAACAGCCGGCTTCCCACTACGACCTTCTAATCTATATCTGATCTAAAGTAATATGTCCTACAGACGTCGTCGCGTTGCTTGGCAAACAAACGTGATAATTTTTTGTAATACGACAAATATCTTCGAAACATCTAAACGAAGGATCAGGTTGTTCTGGGCCAATGGCGTCTAGGTTATTTAGTCATTGTCATTTTGCCAAGGTTATCTACTAAATCCAAGCCTAGCACAACAAATACAGGCGCTATTCAGAGCATGAAAGTGACAACTGCATTGCTGCCGATTTTCCATTTATCATAAACTCACAAGTAGACCCGTATGGCCGCAAAACTGGGCTAAAATCAGATGCGATTTGATGGAAAAAGCATTTTTTCTAGTAGCAAAATAATAACAAAAACAAAGATATCAGAACCCTGCTACTGTCGCGACAGGACTGGGATTTGGAGTGTGCCTTGAAGTTCAAATTAGAAATCAAGATTTTCTGTAGGTCACCCAATATATAGTGTATGACTTTGAATCCAAATATAAAAATTAACATTTTTATTTTAAAAATAATGCCCAGAAACACTGCATAACCTTTTGAGACACTCGCTAAGATCACGTGTCACGTACAAATGGCTCCCCAAATTCCTGTATAATTACAGCCCAGCAAATTAATCGAATAAGGAGCCGGAAGAGCGACTTAGCTTAGCTGGAGACTTTTCGTATTTACGAACGCTATAATTCTCCGAAGTAATTAGACTTGCACACAATACTTCTTTCTCTAAACGCTTCCTCGGCTGGAAGACTTTAACTGCCGGCATGCAAACGAGAAAACCTGCATGGTAGCAGAATGAGTTTCATTTAATGCAAATTCCAAATCCTCCTCGTAGCTCAGTGTCTTATTTTACACGGATCCTACTTAGAACGTGGGAACGAAAAAAGGATAGACTGACGCATTTGTAAACCGAGAGAAAGTAGATTGAAGAAAAGTGTCATTTAGCTGCTCGGGATTTGGAACTGAACTGATCTTCAGTCCTAACCTAAGCATCCAATGTTACAGTAAAAATATGTGTACGGATTTTCAAATGAGAGGAAAACGATCAGACGAAATATTTAATACACAGAATGTATTCGCCTATTCTTCTAAAAGGACTGCTTGGATAATTTATTCCTAGAAAATTCGCAGCTGTTCTATTAATCAAGCAGTGTAATATTTTGCTGCATTAATAATCATATTTCCAATTCACCGCTTTTTAAAATTTAGGTTGCTTAAAATCGATTGCTAATTCGTGTAGCCTACCAACGCATTATGACGGCAAATTTAATTTAAACATTTTTAATTTCAAGGCATTTGAAATTTCATTTTATATCCCGAGCATTTCGATATCCTTTTTCAAGTCCGCCCTAAACTGCTTTGAGCGCGTCAACACATATAATCAGCTGCATGTCAAGACTACTAGAAGAAAAGCTAGAACAATAGAGACTCAACTAGATGAAGAGATCAGCTCGCGAATGAAAACGACATGAAATACCAACGTGTTCGTTTCTTCGTTTTCTTTCCAAGAACTTTTTAGTTTCCAGCTCAACGACAATTGTTTTCAGCAAGGATGACAACAGATCAACGTACATCGTAGTGACAGCAGCTCTGTGTATGCAGATAAATGAGAGTTTTGACGTGTTTCTGCTACTGACTAATGCTTAGCAGTTTATGATCTGCAACGTATTGCTGAATTCATCAAGTTCGAACATTTTTGCAGATTTTCTTCCAATTTTGAAAAGACGCAATATTCAAATTCAATCATCTGCATTTTAAGCTGCCCGTGTACTGACAGAATCAGCAGGTAAAGTGTAGATATGATGTTCAAGGTAAAAAAAAAACCCCAATGAGACCCTCAAGGTTTTTTAAAAACAATAAACAGAAATGAACCTAATAAAGTTAGATAAGATTTTTTTTAAATCCTAAGCGCTTGTACGATTTTTTGGAAAAGTTCTGAGTTCTGCGATTTCATACCCGTGAAAATAATTTTTAATTCTTGGAATTGGTTGAGTCAAAAATAAAGGTTTGAATTGTCAGTTTACTCTGTGCATTAGCATGGAATGCAAGAGTATAAAGCATGGGAGAAAGTAAATCCCACTGCATGCATGTCACTCTGAGGGAATATTAGGGTCGAGGACAGGACTCGAGAACACAGCAGCAGTTCAAGAGAAACAGCCCAAGAGTCTTGAGAAGAGCAAAGAAATATGTTTCCGTTTCCCAGGGGAATGACAAGGTAGGATAAGGTAATTTGAAGGGAAAGCAAGCTTGTCAGCCATGTCCTCTCCTCTACTAGTCCATTGTCAATTGTCATTTGAATGTCCTTTTGTGGCACTACACCAGCAAAACGGGTTAACGAGCCAAGGAGAGCAGAATGAAACACGAGTAGATGAACAAACTGGAACTCAGCTATAAGTAAGTAAAGTAAGGGTCCTGATGAATTCCCACGACACAACTGGTTCCGAGTCACTGGGTCCAATTCAAAAACCATTTCTCTAATGTATCACTTTTATTAAACATTTTGGGTTCAGGAATATAAAAAAAATTAGCCACAAAATGCAATTTGCAAGGCTTGAATAACAAAAAATGAAAGGAGATATCTGAAAATATGAATGTTATTTGATTCATGCTTAGCGACATGACTGTTCGATTTGACCCTTTCAAACTAAGCAATAATGACTAGTGCCAAGTTAAAACAGTCATTTCATCCCAGAAAACGGTTCACTGCGCTCTACAGCATGCCCAGTGTGAATGAACTTAGGCTCTTCTAATATTAATAATATGACCGTGACAGCCCGGTTTTATTATAATTTGTAGCATTCCCTAGTGCATATAAATATTTCCTACTTCCTGCATCACTCGGCTAATTTCCATAGAATTTCCAATTCACAATGCAACAGCTCCGTGAGTGCTTTTCCTATTTATTATGTAAGCGTTGTTGCCAATAACACGGCTTGTACTGTACTTGATTGAACTGATTAAGTTCAAATGGAAAAGTTGCGGTTTAAAGTTCAACGTACTTTCTGAAGCCTTGTTGCCGTTTGTGCTTGCATGCTTAGGAAGGTGAATTAGTGGTGATTTAAATATTTGGGATGTCATGAGAACTTAATTTTATTCAGTTCATGTTCTTTTCGAGGTTATTTACTCTACTTGTGGCATTTCTGCCGTACAGTCATTCATTCAATGAATTAACCGTTTGTGCATAGAGAAAGTGCATTGCATTTTGCAACAAGTTGTAAGTGCTTTCTCTCGCTTTCATGTTAAGATGACGACTTCAAAGGTAATCTGATCCATTAACCATGAATTTGAAATTATATTTCAGGGCTGCTAGCGGCAACTATGTATGAATGCCATAATAATTCAGATATGATACATAAAAAATTCAGTTTCGATGACAAGCATTTTAGTATCGATTGAGATTTCCGAGTCACCAGAGTTTCGTACACACTCACTGATTACTTTATTAAGAGCGACCTCGTCGAGCTCTTAATTGGAATGGGCTGTCCGTCTGTCCGTCCGTCCGTCTGTTTACAAGATAACTCGTTAAACATAAAAAGACAATTATTTCACTAATGGATATGACAGGTCAAGAGTATCAGCTGATTAGATTCTGGGTCATGGAGGCGACCTCTAAGGTCAGGTCACGGCAGGGGTCAACATGTTGTTTTGAGGAAAGTATGGCATGTGAGGTGTCAAACGAAAGCTGAGGGCAAGCGAATTAACGCAGCGGCATTGATTTTGACCTTTGACTTCATCAGGGGTCACCAGAGGTAAAAAATGGTTTAAATACTATGTGAGGTAACAATTAATAGCTAACTGCAAGCCTTTTCTGCACTAATAACCACAATTTCAACTGCGTTTCTAAATTTACACAGCAATTTTAAAAATTTTAATTAAAAATCTGGATCGACAGTTAAATGTATTTCTTAAATTTGCATACCCATGTATCTACTTCAAAGAAAGATGTTAATTTTATATTCTTGAAAATGCCTACAGTAAAACGTCGTCCATCCTTTTTTGTTAAGCTTGCTTAGCTATATAATTGATAAAAAGCCTTAACAGCAGCTGCTGTGACGTAAAGATTGTTGAAACTCCTTTACCAACTGAAATTTTGATTCAGAATCAACGTTTGGGTTGGTTGATGTTGACGTTTATATGCATGGAGAAAGTCCTATCTAGTAGCGTTAGCTTAGCATGTTGTTCTCTTGTTCCATGTCGTTTCAATCTTAAGACCGTCACACTAGAAACGAAGAAAATGAAAAGCCTCATTTCTCATAAATTATGTTTTGTCAGTCCTTTCCTCTATTCCTATTCACTGCAACTCAAGCTTTTTGTTATACGCAACGATGTTAGTCGTTTCTACGCTCTTTGACAAAAAGGTCGCCAGTAGTAGATTCATGGTATATTATGTTTGTAGCTATGTAGCTACGTCTAATGAACACAAACAAATCTCTTAGAGTTCTGGGCCTTTTAATCACGGTTAATTTGGGGTTCGGTCGTTTTGGACCATAATTCAATTTAAAAAAAAAATGAGATTATGGAATAGGTATAATTTTTGCGTTAGGCGGCATTTTCTCGAGCTCATTCTTATTTTCAAAATCGTCAATAATTTTAAGCATGAAATCTTCAATCGGTGGACCCTCCGTGTATCTAAACTTTCTATGTAAGATTTAGTTTATTCTTGAAGTTTTTGTGATAAAATAAATAGCTCAACTCAACGGGAAATGACGCTTTAAATTTTCATATCAAATACATTATGCAGGCTGCCTAATTTCAGATTTTTTATTGAAACAGAGATTCGGATTTGCTAGCTCACTAATAAGCCATACGGCCTTAACCTTAGCCTCTTCAAGCTTCAAGGTTAAATTCACACGTTGTTGTACTTTTCAGCAAATATAAACACTCTTCCTGAGAATTATTTAGTATTTGTGAAAGTTCGTGCAAGAGCAAGATAAAATGCTAATGAGTTTGTTCTTAAAGTCAAGAAAGGCTGGTGATGCGTGGATGAACTCAACTCCAGTACCTACCTACCAGGAAATTAAGTACCTAGCGTGACGTATACTGTACGACTACGGGCACAGAACACGCTTACCTACGTTATTACGGATTTATTTTAGTATAAAAAGTAGTCGTCTAAAAATTCAGTGCTAGGCTAAACTTTTCTCTTATTAATATTGAAAACATTCTGCTTATGCGTGAACCACCCCATATGAGTGCTGATTTTAAACAAAGGAGAAAGTTGTTGGAAAGTCATTTATATTCATTTTCCCGGAATAAGGGCCTGCAACAACTTTCTGTTGTGCTCTCTCACCATCGATAGGTGCCCTAGGTACCTGCTTTCTTCTGTCAAAAACTTTTTCGAAAGTAAACTCATACATTATTTGAAGTTAATTTCTTAAAAGCGACGCAGACCTTGCTGAACTAATTGCTAAACAGCCCTGCAGCGATTGCCCTTGTTCTTTGCTCGTGTTTGCAGTAGAATTCCTAATGAGAGCCCACGCATAAATATTTGAGCTTGTGTGATACTCTGAAAATAATAAAGGAATCAGTTAAATAAATCAGCTCTGAATTCAAACTTACGCCGCAGTACATGAGCTTGTTGGACCAATTAAGTGCAGAGACTTAGTAGGTTCATGTTTAGGATTTACGAGCTTTCTCCATGCTTCCTCACTCATCCTGCCAGCACGCCACTTTTACTTTCTACCATATTGTTGTTGTACTCAAGTTTAGATCCCGCTCGTGCATTGCTTGGGAATTCCAGGAACGTTGATGATTACAAGATTCAATTTACAGCACGCACTCCGTGTGTTTGTGCAGTATGTGTGTGTGCGTTTGTGCGGTGAAGATACAAGATTCAAGTAATACGCTATTTTATGTCGGACCAGAACAGCCAGCAGCGTATGTCTGTCTACCTATAAAAACTTAAATATTTCCCATGCTGCGGTTTACTTTTAGTACTTCACTAATACAGTCGTTTCCTAAAGGCACCAAGTTATTATGACCTCGGGCTTTGAATCCTCAGAGTTCTTCTTTAAATAAAAGTTTCTCATGTACTTGAGCCTCGGTAAATATCGCCGTTACGTGTATTCGCCGTGTTAGTCCTGCTATCCAATCCGGTTTTACCTATTACGTTTAGAGATATGTCAACATTTGCAACGCGGAATTGACCAGGGACAACACTTTCCAGCCATGGCTCTGTAGCTTTAACCCAGTGGGCTAGATTACCATTTAGGAAAGAGCTGGTGAAGGAAATACTATCTCGTCACGCACCCCAAAAACACTAAACTCCATGAGCCTCCAGTTTATTTTCTCTCGACAAAATATATAAAGAAACATTGGAGGTTTTCTCTGTTTGCAGAATATGTCTCATTTGAACAGGCCAGGAAGATATAAGTGAGAAGGGAAATGGATTTACGAAATGGCAATGTGGTTCTTCTATTTTTAGGCCCAATCTTCCTCATAAACCAACCCACTTGAGACACTGGCTTTTTCGGTGTTCCTACGGGCCTATTACTTCATGGAATGACGACAGGAGTATCGGTATATAGCCGGCTGGGCGGAAATATTTCCATACGTCAGCCAAACCAGTCACGTATCTGTATTACGAGGCTGCAACTCATACAGACCCGACTGCGGTTGAAGCACGGGAGGTGCCTTGTAAACACTGGTCTTCAAATGAATTGACATTAAAACCACTCCACACGCCGCCTGACATGAGAGGGTTACTATGTCTACAACTTCTAAGTACTGGTAAATGGATCGCTTTGGCCTAACAGCGTAGATTCCGGATTAATTGTACCCTCACAAATTTCTAGCTCCGTTTATTACGTTCTGCACGTACTTATTGTCTCGTTAAGCATTATACCGTGCTTTGCGTTCATGTGGTGCACCAGTGTTGAAAATTCGGAATGCTTTTAATTTTTCAGTTAACCTTGAAATACCGTCAATAATTTGATGTATAGGTTTGTGCGAAATACGGAAAATGCTGGACATGAGGAATTGTAGCCTTACTACATTTATTACTAAACCCCCACTGAATTACAATTAGGCCCTAGAATTTGAGTTAAGGTTTAGGCCATGACATTACTCTGGGTCTACCAGAAAAAGAATAATTGAAGCGTAAAAGTGAATAGCAAATGGTTGTGCACAGACTACAACCCTGCATGTGAAGTGAATACATCCAATTTACTGGATCAGGAAATGAGTTCAAAATGGAACTGGAACGTGGAGCTTCACTGCAGGGAATAGAAAAGATCTCCTGTTTATTATTCACTCCCTCCAGACATACAGGACGGATTCATCACGAAGGAGCAATGATGAATATGAATACATTACGGGAATTACATATTACATCCACATAGTTTCCAATCTCTCTGGCGAAAAAGGGAAAGCTTTCTCCTGCTCCGCCTTTCTCCTTCCGTTGTTACCTGCTTTACTTTCGCTTAATTCCGTCGTAGCCTTGGCGCCTTTTCAATTTAGTTAATTTAAGTGAAATTTGCCGAACTTAACGGAGAGTGTAAGTTTATCTAAAATTACAATATTTTTGCGTTGCCGCAATTATTCCAGGCAACGCAATGATAGACTATTGGAATATAGACTACCACACGTTTTGCTAATCGTAGCTGTTATTTCGATTATGCCTAAACTAAAGAAGTTTAGGCCCTTAGTAAC
>VNWX01000429.1:0-22369 GCA_009869905.1 Ceratophysella communis | reverse complement strand
ATTCATGATCGATCATATGCTCACCAGAGATCTGAAAATGAGGATGGATGACTCGAAATCTGCATTGAAATCTCTGAATTAGACGCGGCTTTGCTTTCTCCTGCTTTCACTTTAAATAAGGCGATTGGCGCTCAGCTGCCGAATTGTGCGCGAATCCGCTTCTACCCGCAAGTTAATCAGATTAAATTTAGACCCGTAGTTTGTCAGAACCAACTAATTGGTTTTTAGTTGACTTGTTGTTTAAGCGGCTTTTGACGGAAGCTCTAATAAGCCCTGCCTATTCTTGAAACTCTAACATTTGACAATATGAGAAACTTGGGCCGCACACAGAACTTTTCAAAAGTCATGAAGGAAAGTTCTGTATGCGGTTGATAGCTTTAGTCTAGGCCAGCTTATGGAGAAAGTCAGCTTTCACCTTGGCTTGGATCTGGTTTCTGTGTTCCATTCTCTCTGGCCTTGCCACGCTCTTCTGCTTTCACAATGGGAATCTGCACGTGAAGGAAGAATCGGATTCGAGATTCTAGACCACTGACAGAGTGATAGTCAAAACCTCACGTTCTCTAGTAGCATGACTTTCTGCTTTGCATTCAGGCCTATTTTTAATCTGGTTAAATTATATGTCTCTCTCGTTTGTCAGAGATGTCGAGAATCTTCAATAGAATGCCGACTTCACACAGGCCGTGCTGGTTTGAGTGACAGTCGTCATAATGCTGCCGATTCTATGCAGGCTTCGTATTAACAAAATTTTCGCAATATGTCGCGGCGAAAACATCCTAGCGAAAAAATAGCAATGGAAAATTTAATTTGTCAACATTATAGGTGTCCGGATGTCCAATACCAAACGCGAGTCATGCGGGACAAATTGCTTCCATGGCTATTGACTTGTTGACAGCTATACGATCTTATCAAATTCAGCATCGGCCTACGGATACGCTTCAGTTGCGGATTGGTAAGCTACTTGCCGACCATCGCCAAAATGACCTGTCTAAAGGTCACCAATAACCCTTGTGTAATATTTCAGGTATTCACACTGGTCCAGTTTGCGCTGGAGTAGTGGGTTTGACCATGCCTAGATATTGTCTCTTCGGTGACACGGTAAGCAGGAGTACTGGTCATGTACAAGCATTTTCGAAAATTATACGCTAAATACTCGTTTTTAAATTTTACAGGTGAACACAGCTTCTCGCATGGAGTCCAATGGAGAGGCCTTAAAAATACATATTAGTAATGAGTGTAAAGAAGCATTAGATTCGCTTGGAGGTTATGTGATAAAAGAACGGTAGGTCACGTGGTACTTGTACTGCTGCTAGCCCTTTGACGTTCAATTCTTAATTGCTTACGTGTTTTCTCGACGCAGAGGGAAAGTGTACCTGAAGGGCAAAGGCGACGTTCTGACGCACTGGCTAGTTGGAGCCACGGAAGGAGCCGTGAAGTCAAAAATCGTTGATTTACCTGATCTCAAACCACTGTTTTGTAAACCGACGGGAGGTAAACGATTGCACAGCTAATGCAAGTTATCTAGTCGAATTTAAGCGATAAATTTGCATGTATTTATCAGGCCTCGGACACTTCGGTGAGCAGCCCAGCATCCGACGCCGGGCATCACCCAAAGTGGCCGGAAGCGTCAACGTTTCTCGGCAAGGCTCCTTCTGTGCGGGGAACGCACCCGGGAACCCACTCCTCTCCAGTAGCCGGGGTTCAGCCTACCTTCGTCGACCCAGCTTTGACCCTGCCCTTTTGTCAATCTCATTGCGGAATTCTCAGCTCAGCTCTAACATGCAATCTCCAAGCAGTGCGAGCAACACCGCCGTAAATCGCTCTCCAGCATCTCCACCCAATAATCGACGCCATGAAACCCCAAACAGCTACAACTCTCAAACCGCTCATCAGCAGCATCCACCGGAAGTCAGACCGAGACGACGGAGCGGGAGCATGAGTGCGGCTTCTACAGGGTCAGATGCTCTCCAGTATTACGCACAAGCTCCTGAAAGTCAGAAGTTCAGGCCTGTGAGCGAATGCGCCGTTACCATTGAGCCTCCGAGTGATTCCTCGTCGCCGGTTAGCCCTGGAAATTCACCCGTGAAGCAAATTCCGGTTCCACAGCGTCCACAATCTCTTCCACAATCCCCGTACAAAGAAGCACCGCTTCGAAAAAGAGTTCTATTTTCACCACGACAAAAGAAAACTTCGTTAGGGGCTTCTGGACGAGAAGCAAGGTCATTGGACCAGATTTCTAAATCCGACAGCCCTACAACCCCTCCGGTTCTCCGCGATCGGAAACTGTCCAAATCCCTGGATAACGCGGAAGCTTTGACACTCCTCGCCGTGGCCTCTCCCGAAACTCAAACTCAAGATCCAGGCGTTTTTTCGGAAGACGATGAAGATGAGGAATACCGCAAGTCTCAGTTCAACCACTACCCGAACCAGGACTTCGGTGAATCCGTGCATTTACTCGATAAGGAGAACGTTCCCACCGCCTACCGTGCTGGCCATGACGAGGACCTGGCGGACATTGAGTCTTTCGACGATGAAGACGCTGCTGAAGCCGAAAATGACACCAGCCCACCTCAAGCCATATCCATGAACCCAAATCCCAAAATGCGAGGAATGAACAGTGAAAAAACGGGTCAAAAGAAACCGACAACGGTAAAGAAGTGGATTCAGAATATTCTGAACGGAAACGGAGTGGCTGGAAGTCAGACTGGAGTCAGTCACCCAGAAAATAATTCCAATAGCACTGCCACAAGGAATTCAAATTCCAATTCGTTTCCAATTAATAATTCCTCGCCTGACGAGTCACACGATCGACTACTGACGACCACAAAAATGGGAAGACAGACTTCACCACTTGAGAGTGAAAGCATTGTTTGACCCAAATCCGAATTTACGATATAATTCCCGAATATGACACCAGTGTCATTTTCGGGTAAACTCTCTCTAGTCTCGCACAAGGCCAAACACGGATCCAAGATGAATCAATTAAATGTACCCAAGACTTATATAGTAAGCCTGTGACAAACATAGGTCAATTTTTAAATTGAGATTTGAATTTGAGACCAGAATGAACCCTAGCATAATCAAATCAATGTTGTGTCTGTACTTTAAAACTTTAAGGTTGTCATTATAATTTTCAATATTTTTTACACTTCTGAGATTTACGTATTATTATTTAATTGCTTGTCTCTCAGAAAACTTGTATTACATCGTATTTATGTTTAGAAAAGCGAAAGATAATACATTAAAAGTTATGGCTGTATTCCAGATTACATGAGAAATTGGCAAACTTTTAGCCTAGCAATTTCGCGTGATCTTTGAAATACAGCCATAAATCCCAAAATATCAAACTTTCAAAAAACTGTCGTGTACCTGGTTATTATCTTTCCTACTAATTATTTAAATACTATAAGATGCCTAAATGTGACCTAGTTTCTGAACGTAATAAAAGTATTCAATGTTTGAATGTTCAAGATTATGAACAGGATCATTTTTTAGTTTATTATGAATTCTGAGATAGAATATCTGAGACTTACGGTTGACATTCGGCTTGAGTTAATTTTAATTCAGCGAAGCGAAGCGTAGGAGAAATAGACGAGGGCTTGAGTTCATTGATGGACATAAATACGTGTTGCTCTGAAGTTCATTTCACTTTGCGACCCTTGACCTTCAGTGTAGAAGCACCATCGTCTATTTTCAATATTCTCATTGACCTTGGGAACGCATGTTACTGTTTCCTGGAGCTTCATTTTGATTTTCCTTTTGAGGTTGCTGAAATTTTCAAATAATCGAGGATTAGAACAGCATTTTCGCCAGATAGATACAATTTGAAGTCAAACTCGAAGCACAATCCTTACCTTGACTTGAATGTTACCCTTGATAATGGCGGTTCTAAATATCATTAACTTTGTACGCCGTTCATACTGTTTTCCCATTTTGAGAGACTTCTCAAAAGTGACACTGCGTTCATCCATGTTCTTAGCGTAGAGGATTTTATTGTGTGAGTCGATTCGAGCCTGAATTTGACCTTCCAAAATAAGTGCCATCAATTCATTCTCAAGACCAGCCACGGTTGTGTTGAAACTTTCAGCCATTCTATTCAAATCTGCTGAGGCGTATGGACTAAAGTATTGAATTAAGCCACGATTCCGAATTTGACCGTAGAGTTTACGAACGTGTGGGGCCAGGTAAATGTCTAAAAGAAGGTTTTCCTGTAAATTCCAAATGTACACATTAGTTTTTGCAAAACTTTATAACTTGAATTTGGAATTTGAATCTCAAGACTTACTCGAATTTCTTCCAACAATCGAAGACAGGTTCCATACTTCGAATCGTAAAACTTGAAGATTATGTCCCGAATTTGAGGTTCCAATTCCAGGAACAACTTGAAAGAACTAAATAAATATTCAAAATTGGTAAGCATTCGATAAATGCGTAAATATGAATTAGTAAGTTAAGTAATACTTGCCTGCTAGAAATAACATTTTTTTGTAACTCTTCTCGATCATAAGTAGCCAATGCACAGAGTCCACCGTACACAGCCACATTATTAGTGGATAGCATGTCGGCAAAGTCGCAGTGGTCAAAGTTTGCTTGAAGAAAATGTTTAGCTGCAGATTTGTACTTTCTCCCGGCAAGTTCTGCTAATCCCGCAGCACACTTTAACCGGGTTGCAATTGTTGCTGTATTATCCTTTCCCCCGCTGGTCTGTTGAGCAAAGAACATTATTATTAGCTTTCATAATTTTCTGCTCAAGCTTTGCCTTTGCCCTAAGGATAGGTTTTGCATCAGCCGGATACTTACCTTGGCACTCTCCGCACCATCAGGGGTATTCTCAGCCTTAGCTACGAAATTCAAGACATGAGCCCAGTTGTGAAGATAAATGGACACCTGCAAAATTTAATTGTACAGTGTTAATCAAACTATGGTTATAACCTTGTATCAAAAATGGAAATGCTGTTAAATACCTTGATGACATTGAGACACATATTGATAACATGTTTCGCTGATGTACAATAATCCCGTGCTCGTGAAAAGCATTTCAGTGCATTTGTAAGATCACCAGTTTCCAAATAGTGCTCCGCCAGGTCATCATGACCTCGCCGAATGCTCTCTTTGATAGAATTCGATTTGTAATTCTTTAGATCAGCATCCAGCTTCTCCAGCTTGAGCTCCAGCCTTTTTGGATTTCTGTTCAATCCATTGTTGATCCACCTGTGGTAAATCCGGTGGAGCAGCTCCACTTCCTCCAGTCACATCCGGAAGTGGGAAACTCCTAAAACACGACATGAGAATCAAGCCAAATAAGTCACTGGGTTTTGTTCTTTAAAAAATGTCCCAACTTTTGGACATTGACTTACGTTACGGCCTCCCGCAATTTCTTATGAAGTTGCTGGTACATGGAGACGTTGTATGTAGACTGAACGTTGAGTGATAGCCATTTTGAGCGCCTCAACACGAAGACCAGTACAGTGGTCAGCGATGTGAAGCAGTCGAAGGAGCCTTGCCATTCCAGTGTAATTGTTAATGTAGCCCTCCAGATCCTGTAGAATTTCATAATCAGCAAACACGAACACTCAACAAACCATAAAATATCTTGTGCACTTAAATTCTGAAAGTAAAAATAATGATATTAAATAGCTTTGCTTACCAGTGACGAGTTTTCCACAACAAAGGCTTCATCCTCGACCCCGTTTTCATTTTCTTCCCCAATCCCAGGCATGTCAATTTGCATGGGCTCCACAGAGTTGTAGTCCGAGCCAGGCATTTTTAATCCGTGCTTTTGGTGTTACTAATATAATCATAAAAAATAGCATAATTTGTAATTGCATATTAAAATCAATCTTTTGTCTTTCCCAATTATGATAACGTAACGTAATCAACAATAACAAATAGTGACAACATACTTACCTGAATATTGAGCCTGACCTTTGACCTCAAATGCTTAGTTCAAGTCCTAAATAACTGTGCACAATTGACAATAAGTTAACTTTAACCGTTAATGGTTAACTTCGTTGAGGAACGATGAAAACTGTCATCGACATCGACTTTTTGAATTGAACCGAAACAACTCTAATATTTCAAAATTGAATTTAGCGCTGCAATTCGCTTATGAACAAAGGCAGAAGAATGAGTGCCATGTAGAAATTACGTTGACGAATGATGCTGGTTGCAAGTGACTGGTAGGTTAAGTTAGGTTACTGTTAGGTTAGGTTAGGTAACTGCTACTTTTATGGACGAAAACGACGCACGACTGAACTATAACTTTTGGTTGGTTTCTAGTTTGTAACTTTTTGTTATATTTTACACAACAATTCCCGAATTCATAAATGTGATAAAAATTCAACTGAGCTGAAGTCGCTTGTAAGTTGTAAGATACACTTTCCAGAACTTTCTTTATTTTCATAATAATTACGAACACATATATAAATTAGTCTTGAAATGCCTATGGCCTATGGTCCTAGCCGTACATAACTAATTAAATTACTGGGTCATACTTAAACTATATATCTCTGTTACTAAACTTACTAACTCATCTTATAGACGGCGTTATTTTTACCAAATTGTATTTATCCCAAACTTTTTTTCACTCTTTAGTTAAAGTGAATATGAAAAAAATTAATCCTCAACTTTCCTAAACCAACGCTCTAATTTACCGCTGCACAACAAAGTCGATTTATTTAAAAAATCACTATTTAAATTATTATCAATCCAAAGCCAACGCGATAAAGGATACAGATTAATTAAGGCTTAGTTTATGAAAACATAATGATTCATAAACCATATTATTTCATATAATACGAAGTGAAGAAAATAACATAAAAATAATTATAACTCTGCTGAGTTATGTCAATACAATACAAGGCTAATTAATTAGGAAGGTTAAAAGAAACCGTAGCTCGTGAGGACTCCGTGGTAGTGAATGCGGCCCTCTGGTGCCTCACCCCGAATGGAATCTCGAGCGAGGCCGAAGAGGACTATGCGTCCCACTTGACCAGTTGAACCACGTAGTACTGCTATGCCCAGCGTATGTAAAACATTCGGTAAGTTGAACGGGGTGGCTATGGTGGGGGATGTCCTATCTCATGACGACGACCGTGCTCCCAATTTCCGTGATTGCGGAGCGGAGCTGAGGACGGAGAACTGGACTGGGCACAAAGCATAGCAAATAGCAAAGGACTCAGCCAAGGCCAGACGTATCCAGCTTCACCCTTTGCCCTTCTCCATAACACGTTGTTCCGGTCTCTAGCCGCCAGTTTCACTTGACCTCAATCTTACTGACCTCTGACCTGAGTGAGAACAGGTTAAGTGGCTAGGGACACGGCGCCCTGCGCCTGTTCTAAGCTCCTCTTTGACCCCGCTCCTCCGCCCGGACGGGAAAGACGGATTTCTGCCGCCTACATTCTCTCCCTCCTAGCCCCAGGCTTTCCCCGCTCTTCTCGGACACCGGCTAGCTTTCACTCACAGGGATCCCGTGTTTCGAGGATCCACTCGACCTGACCGCGAGGTCTTCTGTGCCGTCTTTAGCGACACTTTCGGGTAATTTATAATCCATTGATTTAGTAATAATACGCATAATTTATTTGACGTTTACGCATGCAGTGCCCATTGTGTGCCGAAGTACTTTTATTTTTATATGTTATAGCGCTTTGACTTTGGACTATGGTTTTCTGTTTTTCTCGTTATTTAAATAATTTACTTTTACTTTACAGAAAGATGAAATGCGGTCGGCCTCTGGTGTTAACTTAGTGAGTGCAGTTCTTCAAAGTTCCTTGTCGAGGGCTCAAACAAGATTCAATTTGAGTAACCCCCAAAGTCTGAGCAAGAGGAAGCTTTTGAAGGAACGAAAACTTGAGCAAAAATATCAGAGGAAATTAAGAACCCTTGCAAAAGAAAACCGTATCTTATCTGGAACTAAAACTCCCGATCTTTTTCAACCTACTCAATTTGACTTGAATCATCCCGATCTTCAAGCTCATAAACTTGAGTTTGAAGCCGACGAAGACGATCAGTACTCTTCTTTCATCACAGAACTGAAGAATAAATACACTTGTCTAAATCCTAAGCGTAGTGGGGACATTACTAAGCCGACAGAGAAAGCAAAGAAAGGAAAGCTCCAAAAACTCAAGAATCTTCTCAAGAAACGTGAAGCTGTTGTGGGCACTGACTACAGATTACTCGAAGAAAAGGACGACGATGCAGACTCTGGAGTAAACTTAGAAATCGACTCTCCTAAGAAAAATACTTGCAGTTTACTAGAGAAGCTTCGACAAAAGCGTCTCGAAGCTCGAAAGGAGCGAAAGCGCCAAAAGAAAGAAGCTTTAGCTCTAGCCGTTGCCAAAAAATCTGTGACAACGGCGAAATCAGTCAACATGAAAGAAACGGCTCCAGCCTCGCCGAACATAGGCTCGCCGTCTCCTTCACCACCCGAACCCAAATACGCTATTGAAGCTAACATAACAGTTTACACGAATGGAAATGGAAACGGAAAGACTCCGCTTACACCGGAAGCCAAGCCTAAGAAAGCACCTGTTGTAGAAGTGAAGAAAGTGTCTCCTGAACCAAAGAAATCCGGTCCACAACTCCCAGCTCCCAAACATATTCTTTACGCCCGTGAAAAAGTGGTCAGTGGCTGGACGAAGAAATATCCAACTGGATGTGGATTCATCAATTTAGGAAATTCATGTTACATGAATGCAACGCTTCAAGCCTTATTTCATACTCCGGCTTTTGTGAATTGGCTTCTTAGTGACGAGGACCATCGGAGGATGTGTGGTGGAAATAGTAAGTCAATGGCAATCTCAACTGTTTATTTACTCGTATTTTAAATTTAAACCCAGTATCATTTATTAAATTCTGTACTTTGACTATTCCTTAGGTCAAAGCTACCAGCAATGCTTAGTTTGCTCCATGTATCGGACTTTGAAGGAATCTATGCAGCAAAACGGATCTTGCATGCGCCCACTCCAGATTCACAATAAACTCAAAAGTAAGACACATAAGGATTTATGATTGATAAAAGCTGCTTCAACTGGAATCATTCTAATTTGTATTTTCTGTTTCCCCTTCAGTGATTTGCAAAACTTTTTTCCCATGGTCGACAAGAGGATGCCCATGAGTTTCTCCGCTACTTGTTGGAAGCAATGGAAAGAGGCTGGTTGATTGCAAGGAATGCTATTCGGCTTGACAGCCGTTCTAAGGAAACATCACCATTAGGGCAAATCTTTGGAGGATACATCAGAACGGAAGGTGCACTTTTTATTGAAAAATATGACCATTGCTATCTTTTAGCATTTAGCCATGATAAAAGCGTCAAATTGTAAATTCTACTTTAATTCTACTTTTTTAGTGACCTGTCATAAATGTCAGTACATTTCAACAACATTCCAGCCTTTAGCTGAGCTCCAATTGGATATCCGTCATTGTACAACATTGGAAGATGCTATTTCGTATCATTTCAGAAAGGAGAAGTAAGTTAATCTACGTTAAGTCTATTAATTATCCCGAAATTTAATAAATTATTTGTTTTTCGTAAATCTAGGCTTGAAAATAACGACTATAAATGTGAAAAATGCCGGAACGTGAGTCTGGCGACGAAACAATTTAATATTGAAATGGCTCCTATTGTCCTCTGTTTGCAACTCAAGCGATTTACGTTGATGGGTGGTAAAATTAACAAACCGGTTCACTGTAATCGCTACATTGACATGACCCGGTTTCAGCATCCGTCCAGCCGAGGAAAAACCGTAAGTTCAACTTCAGTAGTTTAATTTCATGGGGTATTTTCGACATTAAGTCTTCAATTCGTATGCTAATGTGCAACCTAACATTTGACCTGTAATTTCAGACTCTAAAATATCGCCTCGTTGGACTAGTTACACATATCGGTTCATCACCCAACTGTGGGCATTACACTGCAATAACAGAAGCCGCCAATAAAAACTTCTATCATTTTGACGATTCCTCAGTGCGACAAATCTCTCCCCAACACGCCCTCAACACAGACGCTTATGTTATCATTTATGAACTTGAAAACAACGGCGAGAAGAGCAACAATGGACTTTCTTCTCCACTAGGAATTCAAAAGAATGGAATCACGAAGCCTAGTTCTTCGCCTGGCCCCACTGCTGCATCTCCGAAGCCCATTTTGAATCCTCTCGCTAACTCTGATAAATCAAGCAACCAAACGACGCCGTTGAAGCAGAAACCTTCCAATCCGTTCGTCGTTCCTTCTGTAGCCAAGACACCGGAGAGCAAGCTAGTGCTTTCGTCCGGAAACCGTTCTTCCTCACTAGTCTCAATTTTAACGCCTACGAATGGGCTCGCAGCTCTTAATGTCAAGTCAAATGAGAGGTGCGGTGTTTTTGACAAGAAGTATCTTGGTATTGCGTTTCAAACATGTAACTTTTACTATTTTCTATTTACAGACCGAAGATCAACTTCTCTATCGGCACTGGATCAACTCTGAACCCAGGAAACAAGCTGCTACTTCACACTAAAGCACGAGCAACTATCCCAACCACTGCCTCGGTGATGCCTGCCCCTGGTCGTCCGAGTCCGAAGCCAGAAGCTAATAAATATGTGAAGTCCCCACTTGCAGCCTCCTCCTTCGAATTCAGGCCGTGCTTCTCCAGCAAGCGACGATAAAACACCGATGACGCCAACAGAGTCCAAACTTTACTCCACAACTCCAACCCGGAAGTCACCGACGGTTTCTTCCAAACGGTTGAACGGTCTTGTTCCGTATGATGACGAAGAAGAGGACAAAGGCTACGGATCCCAAACACCGAAGGAAGAGACTTCGGACGCTTCACGAGGCGGAAAGTCAGGTGTTAGTGCAAAACTTTTCTCAACGCCTACAATCAAGACTTGGGAAGGAACTGAGAGTAAATTGACGACGGCTTTGAATGCGGATCGCAAGCGAGGCCTAGAGAAAACTGAGGATGATTTGTATGATGAAGAGATGGATGCTGGCAAGGTAAATAGTACTGAAATATGAACATAACATGGATTGGTTATAACTTTCACCAAATCCAGGCATTTTAAATTATCGTTCATCTTGTTTGCAGACAAAGAAAATGCGCAAAGAGAACCAAAACCAGGCATTTCTCAACAGTCCCTCAAAAACAAACGGAAATGTCTTTGACAAGCACGAAGAAAAAACTCGTGCAACTGACAAACCCTTCGGAACTCCCGGACCCAAATTCGGTGGTAATAAATCTTCAGATCACAGCAACGGATCTGCTGAGCGCTACCCAAGTAATAGCTACTCTGGAAGTGGAGGCGCCCGAAATGGATTCAACAATGGTGGAAACACATTTCGACGCTACAACTCCACACCTAATTTCAATTCATCGTATCACCAGAAGCCAGGCGGTGACAAGTACCGCGGGGGTGGGGGTGGCTTCAATCGAGGTGGCGGTGGTGGTGGCAACTATTGGAAGCACGGTGGGAATCAGAGACGCTTTTCTAATGGAGGAAATGGATACCACAATAATCAGCATAACAACAGTAATGGTTATCGCCGTAAGTTTTGAGAACGTTGGAATTGTTAAAGGTGATCTATTTTTTCGGCTCTAAAAGTTCATATTTTGTACTAAAAAATTGGCTGTTGTCGTTGTTCATGTTTCATGGGTATTTTGTACGTATTTTTAGGGTTTCATCATTAATTTATTAACTAAAAATTCTACAGACAAACAATCGGGTATTCAAACTTCTACGAATTTAGCTGAGATTGCGCATGATGTTATATTTGCTCATGAATTTTAATTAGCGCTACATGAACTCCGACCCTTCCGACAACATGAGCACGGGACGTGCATAACTTTAGCTGTGTGATAACTGTAGGCACACGGTGTACCTTTGAACCTATACCTTAACTTTAAATATTTAGAATTTAAGCCTGTGAACTGGAAGAGCCTAAGACTAATTAATTAACTAGGTTATGAGAATCAACTATCTGTACTGCATACCTTCACAGTAGTAGGCTCAGGTCAAGGTCAAGAGTGAAAGCTTACTTTCACCCAGGAGACCGAAACCGAAATGCAATTTACGTGTAATTTCTCTATAGTTCAAAAATTCGTCTAATTCACATTACATACAGTTCTGCCGTATTCAATTGAAACTCTGCTTGCACATGCAAACAGTACTGATTTTACCGACTGCCTCCTAAAACTCGTAGTTATTTTTTACTTTTAGTAGTTTAAAAAAAAGTAATTAAATGCGACTCACGTAGGTACGAATGTATTGTAAATGCTGTCAATTCGTAATTTGTAATTCTTGCGCCTAGGCTATGGTACGCTGTAGTACCTGTTTCTGTAGAACTTTGAAAAACTTACGCTAACCACTATTATGTAAATATCTTACGACCTGATGTGCATAGGCTACGGAGTTACGGTTACGAGTCCAGAAGAATGCTGAGTTTTTACTGTTTTGTAATTGTAACTACAGAAATAACTGCTAATTTCGGAACTGTTGTTTGGTTAAAATAATCGTTTCAAGGTATGAAATAGTTAGTTTAGCAGATTACCTATTTACTGCATAGGGTTATGATGCGAGAACTGGAATACAAAATACAGATACTACATGTCTACGAGAATAATTTGAAATTTCAAAGCAGAACGAATGGAATAAACACTTAAAAACGGAAATATCAAAATCGCGGAGCCATTTTTAGTGCCAATGCAAACGCGAGCTTAACCATAAATTGCCAATAAGGACCAAATATGCAGTCAAAAACAGGGAAATTTTGGATTTTAGAATGCTTCATTTTAATCTTTAATTTAGGATAAATTATGTAACTACGAAACTACGGTATATAAGTAAGTATAAGTCTTTCAAGTATCTACAGGTTTGTTTTGGCAAGGCAAACCCCTCTTGCCCCGCGCAGTGGTTTGACCTCTTCTGTCTGACGTCTGACCCCTTCATTAATTCTACGACAAACTAAGTAATGAATACCTACAGTTTCATCAATTATGAGACCCTTTGTTTTTGAATTTTTTCAAGTTTTAGTTGGTTTTTTGAACGTTTTTTTTTGTGTAGCTTGTAGCCAGGTGGGCGGGTGTGATGAGGTGTGTGTTAGTTCCAACACAATTCTGCTGCCTGTACACTTGACCCGACCCGAAGCATAAATTAAACCGAAGCCCCTTTTAGTACATTACACTCCCAGACTTCCGTTTGAAACGCTTTAACGATTAATGAATACCTACAGTTTCATCAATTATGAGACCCTTTGTTTTTGAATTTTTTCAAGTTTTAGTTGGTTTTTTGAACGTTTTTTTGTAGCTTGTAGCCAGGTGGGCGGGTGTGATGAGGTGTGTTAGTTCCAACACAATTCTGCTGCCTGTACACTTGACCCGACCCGAAGCATAAATTAAACCGAAGCCCCTTTTAGTACATTACACTCCCAGACTTCCATTTGGAACGCTTTAACGACGACCACGGCGCTTCATGTTAGCCGAACAACTGGGACAGTACCATTTGCCCTTGGGAGTCGACGTAATTCCAACACAACCGTAGTGAAACCATTCGATAGGGCACTGAAATACATGCAAAAATTCAAATTGGTCAAAAACTCGAGCATCGAATTTTGACGAATTTGTATACCCATATGACCGTGACTAACGCCCGACTTACTTTTTCCTGATCGCAAGCAACCATGTCCCCATACGAAACTTGGTTACAGACGCAATATCGTGGTTCACTTGGATCATACCACTCAGCAGCCTCGACAGGAGTTTCCTGGAGACTTGGTTCCTCGACCTCTTCGGGCGTTTGAGTCAAAATGACTTCTTGGGTTTGGGTCGTGTGTTGGGATTTCCTCTTATTTCGCTTTTGCTCAACGTGCGATGAGGTTCCTGCCGTGGCAGCTAATGCTTGCTGAGCTGCAGATTGCAATTCTGCATTTATCAAAACTCGACCTGGTGGGAATTCTTGGGGATGGAGTCCTAAATTAATTGCATCGTAGGAAGCCTTTAGACTAGCTGTTCTACGGCCTTGTTGCATCTGTTGAGTTGCAGCAATTGCTGTCTGTGCAGCGCTGATGATCTGTAAAATAATATCATCGGTTAGCATGTTAATTGCCACATGCCACTTTTGAAACTGCCGTGTTGTCTGTCATTTGATATACCTTCGAATTTGCAATAGCCGTCGAAGCAGCTCCAACTTGTCCCAAACTATATGTAATTCCACCTTCTTTGTTGGGTATAGGAGTTCCTCCGAGGTGACTATGTCCAACCTTATCTACCGAAGCCTTTCTTTCACCCTTCTTTTCTATTTTTACTGAGGTGACACTATTTCCAGTTATAATGAAACGGTTTTCCTTCTGACTCGACATTGAGAGACCAAAGTCTCGTTCACCGACCCCAAGGTCTCTCTCTCGGGGATGGTCCAGTTCAAGTGAGCCTACAAAAGTACATCATAAAATAATGAATATCATGCATGCAATTTCCGTACTGCAAATTATAAAATCAGAAAATCTTTAATTAGGAGCTCACGTTTCTCCAGTACTTCCGTAATGCCAGCATTATCAGCTTCAAGTTCCATTTTAAACTTATGTAATTCTTGATCCAAGCGTCGCAAATAACGATCCACCAAATCATACATTTGACTTGCTTGATGAACTTTTTCATCTGGAAATTGTCAAAAAGGTCGTTTCGATTTAGTTCGATTAGTAGGTACGCCAAATTATGATTTAGTGTTTAGTGTGTATTTAAATAAAGCCGTCAATAATTAAAAAATAACGCTTATTAGGGCATTTTAATTAGTTTTCAAACAATTAGCTAATTAGCTTACCAGCATCTTCTAGAGCTTTATAATATTCTTTCCTAACGCTTTCAAATTCACTTTCTTTCTCATTAGGTTTCATTCTCTTAGCATTCATGAAGAATCCTTTTATGCGATCATCCAGTTTATCCGTAGCATCTAGAAAATTCGGAAGCATGTGTAAATATAAGCATTGTGTATATAGCTTATTGTCTTAAAACATTCCTAATCTTAAATCTTACTTTGCACTTGGAGATCCAGTTCACGTATTTCCGTAAATCGATCCTTGAGCTCTTGAGGCAGATGCTCAATCACTAAAAAATAAAAACATTCAATTAATTCAGGAGGAATTTGATATTTTAGAAATAATAACAACACGAATTCTTAGAACAATAGCAAAATATAGCCACACGTGGATTTTAAGTTTAAAATTCCCGCCTAATGAAACCTGGCTATACGGCAGACTCCAGCCCTGACCCTGACACCCTAACAATTGAAAGAACTTACTCTCCAAGTAGTCCTCGAGGTAGAGCATGTTGAAATCCGGGTTGGAGGTCAGAGGTCAAATGAATAAGGACAGAGGCAGTGATTAAAGTTTTGGAGCCCTCGCCTCGCCCACTTTTGAACTGATGCGGGCAGGGTGAGGCCAGTCACACGAATGAACGCCAACTCAAGTTCAGCACCCCTTTCAAGTGAAAGGTGAACTAATCTTGCCAAATTCCTTTAGTATGCCGTTGAAGCGAAGTCGCACTTATTACTAATGACAATAATGCGGTATGTATTGTACGATTTTTAATACACCAGTTTCCTATATACTCTCATTTCGGCGCCAATGCTCCTACTCGAGTTTTTGTTTTTGACTCGTTTTGCCGGAACCGGAAATCGTGATTTGGAATTTTTCGTTTTTCTGGAATTCCTTAGTACGGTTTGACCTTTGACCTTTACCTCCAGCTACTTGTTCATCAAGACGTATCAGAACACATAGATTCAGTATGTCGGTGGTAATTGAGACGACCCTGGGTGACATAACCGTGGATTTGTACGTGAAAGAAAGGCCAAGATGTAAGCTATTTAATTTTAATTTCGGGGTTTAGCAATCAATGATTTTGTATAACGAATGTATGTATGAGAAATTCGGGTAAAAGCTGTTTATTACGTGTATAGTGTTAAAACACATCGTATAAGCTTGTTCCAATGTCCAAGCGAAGCGAAGTTAGGCCAATAGCTTTACGTAGAACGTAATACCAAGTTAACAGTTGCTTAGCAAATTTTATTCAACGCAAAGGCAAACCTGCGCGGATTAGTTATCATTAGGACATTATTATAGCTTGCACGTACGTCGAGAGTACAATAAATTAGGACGAATTTTGCGACCTAATTAACTATTTAATAACTCATGTTTTCTCTTAAATTTTTTGCAGCATGTCAGAATTTTCTAAAACTATGCAAAACGAAGTACTACAACCTCAGTCTGTTTCACACGGTTCAACGAGGTTTTATTGCACAGACTGGAGATCCAACGTCAACTGGGCGTGGTGGGGAATCTATATTCGGGTGAGTGTAGGCAGGCATGATTAATTAAATATTAAAACTGCAGAAAAATCGATAAACCAGGTACCAGTAGATACAAATTGCTTGTATTGTATCTCATTTCAACTATTTGAACAAGCAAGCCAAAAGCCAAAGCACAAAGCTGGACATCGAGTGCCATATGAAACTAGAATTGCTAAGCTAATCCATTTTAATATTGTCGTGCATTTTAGACTGTTGTACGGCGACCAAGCGAGGTACTATGAAGCAGAGAAGCTGCCTCGAATTAAACATAACAAGATTGGAACACTTTCCATGGTCAACTGCGGGAGTCAGATGCTGGGATCACAGTTTTTTATTACACTCAGTCCTGGCTTGGACTACTTGGACGATGATCACTGCGTCTTCGGAGAAGTAGTAGAAGGCTTCGAAGTCCTCGTGAAACTCAATGAAGCTATCTGTGATGACGAGCATCGACCCTATCAAGACATTCGAATTACTCACACGGTTATTCTGGAGGATCCCTTCGATGACCCCACCGGATTGGAAGTACCGGATAGATCTCCTGAACCAACGAAGGAAATGTTGGATGTAAGCGAGTAAACAATCAGTCAAGCTGTCTTTGTTAAGAATTTCCAATTCATTGTATTTATGTTTTGTGTTCAGAGTGGCCGAATTGGAGCAGACGAAGAAATCGATACTACGCAAGGAAAATCACTGGAAGAACTTGAAGAAATTATCAAAGAAAAAGAAGCCAAAGCTCAAGCCACAATTTTGGAAATGGTTGGAGACTTACCCGAAGCAGATGTGGCTCCACCAGAAAATATACTTTTCGTCTGCAAATTAAATCCGGTTACCACGGATGAGGACTTGGAAATTATATTTAGCCGATTCGGGAAAATTGTCAGGTTTGAGCACCATTAGTAAATACAGCCCAAGGAATCGGCTCTTTTCAATGTACAGTTTTTACGAGTAGTTTTAGCTAACTAGGGATTCATTTATTTTAGCTGTGAAGTAATTCGTGACCAAAAATCCGGAGAGTCCCTGCAATATGCTTTCATCGAATTCGAAGAACAGAAAGCTTGTGAAGATGCCTATTTCAAAATGGACAATGTTCTCATTGACGACAGAAGGATACACGTGGACTTCAGCCAGAGTGTTTCCAATCTGAAATGGAAGGGTAAAGGCCGGGGTGTACAGGTTTTCAAGGATAAGGATAAAGATTCAAGTGGTACAGGCGGGGGGTCAAGGGCGAGCAATCCATGGGTCAGGAAAGATGCTACTACATCTCAGAGAGGAAACCAAAATGAAAAGAAGAATTGGAGTCGTTCTCCACCCAGGTATTCCAGACGGGATGCCGGTGAACAGCAGAAGCAGCAAAAATCATCTAAGTCTTCTTCGTCGTGAGTGCCAGATCGTAAATCGTAATTACCATGCACCAAGCAGCTAATTACTAACTTAATTTTCACAATTTTTTAGAAATACTGACGAAAAATTGTTAGAACTACTCAAAAAGGAATTACTCAGCAAGAAATCCAAATCTTCTCGTAAAGGAAAAGAAGATTCGGGTTCAAGTAGCAGTTCCAGTTCAGATTCAGATTCCTCAAGCAGCAGTTCCAGTTCGAGCAGTGAAGAAGAACCCAAATCAAAGAAAAAACGAAGCAAAAAATAAACTCAAAGTTGATTATTTCCATAATTTTAATTTTTATGTCGAATCCGATTATAGTAATATTGCACAGTTTAATAATCAGCTCTTTTAAACTCTAAACAAAAACTTTCGTTAACCCCTGTCGGAGTTTATTTTTCTTCTAGCCAAAACGATCATTTTCTAATGTCACTAAATCTTTAAGCATTTAGAAAAATGAAAAATTAACAATTTAAGGCACATTTATACCTTGTACCAAAATATAATAAATTCTAATCTTGAACAACATTTTGGTGAACACTTGTACTGTCTTTAAAAGTCAAAAGGTCAAGGAGTTTAGTTCATTTGTAGTGTTTGATTGGTCGGTCAGTGGAATCCGGAACATAGTCACTCGTGTTCACTTGGGTAGTAAAGAGCCAGAACATCTTTGTATCCCGTCTTGAAACGACTCCACGTTTCTTGAATCCCTTCTTTTTCCTAATAACACAAAATAAGAATAAATATATAATTAAAATCAAGACCGAATGAAAGCAAGTGCTAAAACGATCTAAACTGAGTTTAGAGAGAGAAAGTCGCAGGGATGGCGACTATACCAAAGCGTATAGGTATTGTCATTAATACGTTTAAATTATGGACAAGGTCAAGCTAAAAACCATTAAATAACTTACAATTGTGTCATAAAAAGCATTGGCTTGATAAACCATCCTCCGAATGGCCAACAGAAATTCCTCAATGCTGACGAAAGGTGGCTGCTCTGGAGTCTTGTCAGTAAGACGGATTCGAAGAGAATTGATGTCCTCTGGGTCGTATTTGTTAACCCTCTGCAAAATTAAAATTATGATTCGATTACATTTTCTCAATAATAAAGCCATTTTATCTGATCAGTGTGCACTCCTCTGGATCGTATTTGTTAACCCTCTGCAAAATTAAAATTATGATTCGATTACATTTTCTCAATAATAAAGCCATTTTATCTGATCAGTGTGCACACTGTACGTGCATAATTATAAGTCATGCTAGGGTGTCTACTATATACTATGTTATTGGGAAGTTACTGGAAGTATTGATTGCTTTTAAAAATGACAAATTACCTTGAAGTGGTAAGCATACTTGACACCAACGAACTCGCTTCCTTCACATTTGAACAATTCAACCAAGAATTTGCAGGCGTGAAGGAATTCTTCGTTCGGAATTCCCCGACCCTTTGGGAACACAATTTGTTTGAGTAATTCCTCTGGTAACTTCTCCAAGTCGTCCTTCTTCAAGCAGTAGAAGCACTGCCATTCCGTTTCTTCTTTGGGCGAATCCGCGATGTTCGGCATATGACAGTCCACATGGAATACTTTGGGACAGTAGTCACAGCAGACAATACAACCCCCACCGTCTAAACAAACGGAACAGTAGTCTTCGTTAGGGTCATCCTCAACGAGCCGCATTGCAGTCAAAGTCAGAGGAAACGCCAGAAGCTCGGTCAACAAATCGGCTGGACAAGAGAAAAACGTCATGATTTATATTTTTGAATAATCTATGAAGCTGCATTTTAAATCCTTTCAATGTTCACTTACGTTCAAGTTTCTTTCGTTTAAATCCAGGGGCAGGTCCAGGTTTCTTGCGTTGCTTGACAGCCGGTGAAGCAGACTCTGGCATTTTATCCGTTTTCGCTTCGTCGCCACTTAGCTCCGAAAGAGTGCTCCGCTCATCTCTTGGACCAGAAGATCTTGCCTTGCTCCGACCCCGACGTCCTGTGTTCTCTTCGACTGTACCAGTTTTCGGACTCGACTTCTTTCTCCGTTTTGGAGAGCTTCGAGCAACAGCCGATGAGCCAGGTGCATCTTCATCGGTAGTAGTTTCTTTAGAAGAGAGAGAGAGGCTGTAGTTGGCGAGGCTTCTAGGCGGACGACCACGATTGTTTCGATTCTCTCGTGCCACAGGGGACGGACTATTCGCAGCAATAGCGTCAGCGAGAGGGTTCACAAGTTTGGGTGGGCTAGCCGTTGATGCCGAAGTAGAATCTGAGGTACTCTTACTCTTCGTCTTAACATTTTTCGTGCCGTTAGTCGGAAGTTCTTCAGATTGATTCTGGTCTGCCGGAGGAACCTCCACCGATTTAAACGACCGTTTGGCCTTGGTCTTCTTCACCGCCTTGTTTCTGCCTGTATTAATTTCGCTGTCAGAGACAGTGGCGTCCATAGACTGATCGATCTCAGGAGATACTTGAGAATCAGCTTCGTTAGTTTCCAATTGACTGATAGCCGTAGATTCCAGTTGAATTTCGTCCAAAGCGTTTCCAGAGCCCATGCCCCGCAAATCCTCTACATCTGCAGATGAGCCTTCAGTTGCGATATGACTTACAGAATCCGCTGTGACAGAACCACCAGTACCAGGAACTTTATCACTATCAGGAGCCACGCCTTCATCTTGTATGTCTGGCAATTTGTTCTTTCGGTTCCCAAGCAATATCTCTTGAAGTGGTCCACGGCTAGGTGGCTCGGTAGATGGTCCAACAAGGGCTCCCAGTTCGTTTTGAACATCAGTGCCGTTCGTGTACATGATTCTTCCAAGTCTGTTCATAACTGGATGAAATAGTAAAAATTAATGGGTAATATTGTTGACGTTAGCCCAAATAGTGTAAAACTATTTTGAAGAAATCACTTACATTCTTGCTGTGTGTCATGGAAATCTTCATCACTATGAACACGAAAGAACCACCCAGCTTCAGCGTATAACTTCCGGTGCTCCAGAGCCTTATATTGGCTTGTTTTAAATTGCAAACTACGATACTGTTTGGTAAGCAGCCTGTGAATAAACACAAGCTCTTATTAATTGTTAGCCGGTTATTCCAGCAATTATGAATTGAACATGAAATTATTAAACCTTACTTTCGCTTAGCAAACAAATCGGCGTCACTGAACTCCAAGTATTGCGGAATGGAATGAAGATATTGCTCAACCTGACCCTTCACTGAAGTAGCTATTCTTAGTTTCATGTTCAGCTCCGTCTTCTTCATGAGAGTTTTTCTAACAATGTCGCCTCTTATTTCTTGCTCGCGGCCAAGAAGTGCTGTCATTGCTCTGAAAACAATCATTTCAAGTTAGTATCTGCTTCTGATTTCTGAGCGAGGAAGGAGAAGGAGATGAGAGATCCTCCCTTGTCCCTTTATTAATGAAGCTCAGTTTCAGTTCAGTGCAAAATTAGGACTTGATTTTTTAAACAAGTTCATTTAACTTTAATTTTAACGTTTATATATATTCAGTAAGTCAAGTTTAGGTTCGATGCCTAATCTTATCTATCTATGAAGCAAAAATTAAAGTCAAAATATTATGATAGGCATGGCAGTTTGAGCGACTACTCTGTCAGAGAGTATTTTAAGCTTTAACTTTAGTAACACACTTACTCGTTCAATTGCCTCCTCAGCTGAGCAATGAGTTTATTCTTTTGGAAATCCAAAATACTTTGGGATTTATCCGAAAGCAGAACGGCCGTCTCTCGCAGATATTGCGGGTAAGGCCTATTTTGAGAATAAAACAATGCATTTGATTTTAACTTAAACTAAAATCAAATAAATAATTATTTTCGTAACGAATTATATACTTTACTTGAATTCTGTAAGTCCTTCATGAAGCATGTCCCGAAGCTCTTTGATAAGAGCTGCAGCTTCTTGAATGTCATGGCCGTTATGTTCGGGTGGCACGCAGTCAGTGCAGATGAGTGAGTCGCATGTCGCGCAGAAGAGCGAAAGCTCATTCTCATGTTGAGTACATTTTTCCACCTTTTTTTCCTCGATCTTCGCCTTGTCCCGCATAATCCTTTGTCCTTCCATAACAGACAAAAGCACATGATCACTTGTGTGCTTCATGTAGCAGTGACCCTGGAAATCAACGGAATGCAAATAAAGAATAAAATATGACTTACTCTACAATCCACCTGAATCACTATCAACTGTCCGATGTCCTAATTAATGACCATGACCATGACTAACTTACATCCATACAGGGATTACACAAGAACTCAAAACACGTGCTGCAGAATTTCACCGTAGGCAATTTCGGTTCACGGGTACACAATGTACAAGTGATGTTAGTTTCAGATAATTTTAATTGGTCATGCTGCTCCTTGACTTTGACTGGAACAAGCTCTGACGTATCAAACTTCAAATTACAAGCTCGGCATGATCCTGTTCCAACTCCTGAAGATTCTGAATACACAAAAACAACACAATGGATTCAAGTATCAGAATTACCAATTAATCATATAGCAATTAAAGAAAAGCCTCACAATTGCTTTAACGCGACATTGCTAAATTGTAAGTTATAAGTGAAAAATGATCAAAATAAAAATGTCTATACCTCTTGTTGAAAACAGTTCCTCAACTTCATCTGTACAAACATGATGAAGGCATGGAAGTAGGAATGACATCTTTTCCATATTGAAATTGTT